>JAUMTS010009801.1:0-11612 GCA_032273385.1 Ophiopholis aculeata | reverse complement strand
TGCTTGTAGACAATTAGTAGAGGGAATATACTCCGAACCAGAAACAAACCGATGTAAAAACACCATGAATACAATGTATATAGCGTTGGATAAACAAATGAAACAACAAACAGTTGAACAGGGAATATATAGGGAAACCTCTGCTTATCATCTTCAACATGTTCAGAAACTGAAAGCTTGACAATTTTACGTACATTTTTCATCAATTCCATGTATTTATGCATTTAAACTGTAAAATTTACAGTTTAAATGCATAAATACATGCATTTATTGCATTTAATACTGACAAAAATAAAAACACAAAAATAACAGAACTATAAGAATTGTGTACTTTGGTAACTAATTTACCATTATTGTTTCATGTTTCTTATAAAGAAAAGTTTTGTTTTCATGCATTTTCTGCAAATCCACAAATCAAATAAAAGTGTGCAGTTTATTTCAACTCCTGTGCGTTGTAGCTCCATCCATAGTAACAGTTAGTTTACATGACGCATAACGTAGCTAGTATTATGTTAAAAATGTTCAGCTAATAATGTTGATTATAAGTGTTCAATGTACTTGTATAATCTGCCAATGACGACACATAAATTGAGCAAAATGAAAATACATTTTCTTACTGCGGGTTATCATGGTTATTATATTATCGATAAATATAGTTCGATGAAATGCAGTCTGTACTACAATATTTGATAACCTGTTATAATAATTGCAGTTTTGTTCAATATACAGTGTTAATACTAATAAAGCTATATACAATGCATAATTGTCCTACCGCACATTAGTTGAGCAATACATGTATATATCTGGAAAAGCCTCAAATCGAAGTACCAGGTAACATTAAAGCTAGGAAGAAGACAAGTGTGTAACGAAAAGAGCAGAGACGAGTCGAACTAATTCTGAGATGAACGTACAGTATACACATTAGGACATAGCACATGTCCTAATCACCCCCTCTTTTACACGTACAATCATACCCTGCAAGGTTATAAATAATCTTAGAAAGGGTAATTACTTTAATTAAGCGTTCCTTACAATGCACAACCATTATTATGTAGAACTAATGAGGCTTATAATTGAAAACCTAATCACTCAACGCTACAAGCAAAAGTTAGACCGAATTAATTACGAGCCAATATATAATAGAGGCAATTTGTTTAAAGGCGCATCCAACACAAGCATGACACGTTTTTATGTGCATATTTCATCCGTAATTGCTAATATGCTTATATTCATTTGTAAGCATGCTGAAATGGTTTTCCCGGTTTTCTTAAGCCCTACTATAATGATGTGCACGATTTTAAGGTACCAATATAATACTTATTATCATTTATTTGCTTTAAAATGGTTGTTTTACTATACTCCATATGTTTTAAACAAATATTTCCCGTTGGTCAAATATTTATAAAAGACGTTGAATTTGACACACTGGTTTGTTTTATCCTTCTTTTGAATACATAGTACAATATATTCTACCAATTTCTTCTAACCTTAAATGGAAGTCAGGCAGGATTATTTAAAAATATAACATTTAATACGGTGATAGTATTGCACATTGTAATATAGTATTACACATTGTATAGTATTGCACAACGTATATCTAAATGTTGATGGCGCCCAACGATTGCACTAGCAAAGTAACGTAAAGCACTTAATGCAGTAATAAACAGCTGGATGCGATGCATTTACTTCATTAGAAGCAATACGCACTTTGTGGGTTGTGCAACAAGTGTGCGCTTTCCTGCTCGGCAGTTCGGCACAACGCCCGATCCGGCTTTTCGTATAAGGCCAAACGGGATTTTGAGAAGCCCAATCGGACTTTATTTATCGTAAAGCGCATCCTCTGTTACACAGCATCGGCCGTGTGGAAATCTGTTTTTCGAGAAGTGTGCTATGTGTGAATCGGTTTGACCTCTCGTAATATATATTCCAGTCGTTGTAGAAATTTTATTGGTTTTTTTATCTGCATTCATACAGAGACTGTGAAATTAGTATAGCAAAGATGGTACAGGTTTATTATCACACTTGTTTCAGCGTTGGTCTAATGACATTATTGGAGATAACGACGCCTGGAAATTAAGAATATTTAGAGAATAACGTCAGAAATCTGACCCTATTTCCGGGCAATATTCCAATTTTCGCGCGGACACATAAATCATCAGATGTTCCAAAGATACCACTAGCTAGACAACCAAAATGATGGAAAACGAGACGGAGATAATAGTTCATGTGCCAATAGATCACGAGTATGCTGCAGCAACTGATCCTGCTGATCATGCTATGCACTCTGAGGTTGTTGTAGAAGAGGTAGAAGTGGAAGAAGTTCAAGTTGTCGTTGATTCGCTTGAAGTTGAAGTTGAACAACAAGCCAAGAAAAAAAGGTACGGTACATATTATTCATGTGTAAAACAAATGTAAAGCTTAAATCATACTACCGAGGCCATAGTGTCACTTAGAAAACCCAGTTAATTATTAAAGGCCCAGTACTACTAGTAGGGCCTACTAGTTTAATGATGACCTCATACCTTCTCTCCTAAACAATAATGACTGCTTTCGACGACACTGTCACCGTCATGACCGTTCACTCATACAGGTCACTATTAAAAGTAAAACAACAGTGTGTCGGTGGTCACTATTTTTGGGGGAGAAAGTACTAGTTATGAGGTCCTCGTACTATAAAGTAAAAGCCAAAATCCCTTTTCACTTTTTGGGTTGTGTGCTCTGGTTGTCGCGTCAAGCCTCAGGTCACGACCACAAAGGTATTTTGGCTTTCACTTCAAGTTTATTACCAGTAAGAGCCTGGGTCTACATAACATGGGACATAACATGGCTGTCGCCGTGTCGAGATTTAAGCACACTCGACGTGTTGCGTTTCGCACTTATTCCCTAGCTCAAAGTGTCGTATGTCGATCTTTTACCGTGATATTGTGTAGATTGGTTGTAACCATGGTTTTTGATGAATTTCTCCAAAACCTGGTTAAAGCCAAAGTCCAAACGTTGAAGTCATCATGTCAGTGTGTTCAACTGCAAGGGTTGGTGATGCTATCTATTCAAAGTGCTCTCCCAATTCACAATTTGAACAAGACGAAGAAATAAGCAAGTCCCAGCAAAACAAAACAAATTGAGTTGGGAAAGGCGGGGGGGGGTCACAATGACTATTTACAATGACTATTTAGTTTTGAGTCATACACTTTTAAGCTTTCATGTAAAATGGCAATTTTTAGGAGTTATGTTAATTAAACGGCCTACTAGTACTACATGTATGTAATTCTGATTAATGCTTTCAGAATGTATTCTCTTTAAGAGTCAGTGCTTGTAAAAATGTGATTTGGTCCTCAGATCAAGTTCTAAATTTTGGTTCGGTCGTTAGAAAATTACTAAACTTTGAGTTAAAAAACACGTCTAAAACAACTTGAGCATTCCTTTTTTTTTTAGCTCATTCCAACAAAACGAAAACATATTTTGAAATCTCCAGTTGGGTTCAAAACAAAAGTGAAGAAAACAAATTGGGATCTCATTGGCGCTTCACTTTACGGTGACTTGATTCCATATAAACGAATGTTCAGCGTTCTCGTGCAGTTTTAAAGAACTTATTATTTGATACGTCAACCAGACCCCAGTCAGAAAACATCTTCAAATATTAAAGACCTTTAAGCTCTTGAACAAACCCAGGCCATGTGAAGATTCAGTAGGTTCGTGTCAGCGCACTGAGAATACTGAGGTCAAAGGTCAAATTTGTCCCATTTTTTTTTTACGACAAAATTTGTATGTCACTACAGACCTACCTGAATGTGTTCATAATCACCTAAAACCTGAAGAAAAACACATTCTGCGTGGTGATTTTGACCAGGGATTTTGGTGACAGGTACCCAATTTTAATAACAACCTTGGACTGAAAAAGGCCAATATTTAACCAAGTTTTTTGAGAAACAAAATCTTCATCACTACAGGCCTACCTCAATGATTTTTTGAGTAGAAAAAATTATGTCACTACAGACCTATACATGTATCTCAATGTGTTCATTATAACCTAAAAAACGTAGAAAAACACATTCCGTGTGGTGATTTTGGTAAATTTTGGTCACAGGTAGCCAAATTCAACAGCCTTGTACTGAAAAGGCTAAAATATTAATGAGATTCTTAAGTAAACAAAGTTATGTCACTACTGACCTATCTCAATGTGTTCATAATCACCTAAAAAACATAAAAAAACACATTCTGTGTGGTGATTTTTGAAAATGTCGGTGACTGGTAGTCAAATACAACAACCTTGGCCTTCAATTTTTTTAAAATTTAACTAAGTTTTTTGAGAAAAAAAACCCACGTCATTACAGACCTACCTTATGTGTTCATAATCCCATATAAAACGTAGAAATACACATTCTGTGTGGTGATTTTGGTAAATTTTGGTCACATATATAGCCAAATTCAACCGCCTTGTACTGAAAAGGCCAAAATATTACTGAGATTTTTAAATAAACAAAATTATGTCACTACTGACCTATCTCAATGTGTTCATAATCACCTAAAAAACGTAGACAAACACATTCGGTGTGGTGATTTTTGAAAATGTTGGTGACTGGTAGCCAAATTTAACAACCTTGGCCTTAAATTTTTTCAAAATTTAACTAAGTTTTTTGAGAAAAAAAATAACGTCACTACAGACCTACCTTAATGTGTTCATAATTCCCTATAAAACTTAGAAAAACACATTCTGTGTGGTAATTTTGGTAAATTTTGGTCACAGGTAGCTAAATTCAACAGCCTTGTACTGAAAAGGCTAAAATATTACTGAGTTTTACGTAAACAAAATTATGTCATTACTGACCTATCTTAATGTGTTTATAATCACCTAAAAAACGTAGAAAACACATTCTATGTGGTGAGTTTTGAAACTCCGTTGGCGACTAGTAGCCAAATTCAACAACCATGGCCTTAATATTTTTCAAAATTTAACTAAGTTTTTTGAGAAAAAAAATTGTGTCACTACAGATTTACCTCAATTTGTTCATAATCACCTAAAAAACGAAGAAAACACATTCTGTGGGGTGATTTTGGTAAATGTTGGGTCACATTTTGCCAAATTCAACAGCCTTGTACTGACAAGGCTAAAATAGTACAGAGTTTTTTGAGAAAAAAAAATCATGTCACTACTGTAACAGATCTACCTCAATGTTTTCATAATCACCTAACAATTGTAGTATTTGTTGTTCTGTGTGGGAGGAAAATATTTCCCCATAAAAATGTTGTTTTCTCAGAAATGGCTGTTGAATTCTGCAACTTTTGGGCCTAAAAACACCAGTACTTGAAAAATGTCAAAAATTATTACCGGGGTAAAAAAATACTACTCACATCCTACGGAAAGACTATGGATTTCCAATCAAACCCAGACCAGTAAATGGTACATGTATTATTTTATAAACCAGTACATGGTACATTTATTATTTTATAAACGAGCTGAGAATGTATAATGTATGGTACATTTATTATTTTATAACAAGAAATTAGGGCTTGGGGTCACAAACAAAAATATATTATCTTTACCCCCAGGTTTGTTTTGTCTTAGAATTTATAAACCTAATTTCTGAATTCATTTATTAAAAAAATTGGCTCCAAATTCACATAACCCATGACCTAATAGTAACAATTTTTCCTCTTCCTTTTAAAAGCACTGGAACATAGAACCAAGTTTTAGGATTTATGAGTGGTTTTCAGCATTAGCCATTACACAGGTGAAATTGAATTCATAAACACTTTTCATCATTAACATTAATTGTTCTTATTATATTTTTCAGAAACCACACAACTGGCAAACAAAAACACACATTTGTAGGTGACAGAAAAGCAAGACTCGAGTCCCTCAGGAAGAGGAAGTCTTCTCTTACAGGCAAATTAAGATTGCTTGCCAGCAAAACCCAGGCAGAGGTGTTCGTCTTCATCAGGGATGAAACGGGCACCTACATAGGTGGTAGTGGGGCCTTGCTGAAGGTATTTGAGCCTGCCGTCCCAGATGAAGATAAACAATTCTTAAATAAAGAAAACTTTGACATACCAAGGACACAGGTGTCACCCAAGAAGTCTGCCCATCTGAAAACTCTAGTACCTGCCGCCCCCATCACACAAGACCTGCAGGTACAGTACCATCAGAACCAGATAATACCATCTCTGCCAGAGGCTACATGTTCCTCATCCATGCCAAATTCACAGCCTCACCAGGCGTCTACATCCATGGACATATCTAAACTCATAGAAGTGGGAGTAATAGCTGGGTTGAAGGTTGCTCAACTGCAAGCAGGACACAACCTCCCCCAAGCTTCAGGTTTGGCCAACCAAATCAGACCCTCACTAGCCACCCCAACCTTAACCCATTCTGGACATGACACCACCACCCCAAGTATTGCCACCTTCACCACTGCCCAATTGGACTCCATTGCCAGTGGCAGCGGCACCATCAACAAGAATGCCACCAACAAAGAAACCACCACCACAGGTAATGCCACCATGATCATGACCAAAACCACCACCCCTGGTGATGCCACCAAGACCAGCCCCACCAACAATAACACTACCACCCCCATAAATGTCACCATGCCCAGCGGCAGCGTCACCAGCGATGACACTACCACCCCCAGTGAAGCCACTGGAACACCTGATGACCCTGATTTGGAGGTAGGGAATACTGCTGCTGAAAATGATGAATTTGATGAGGACGATGATGCACCACTGGCAAACTTGGCGTCAAATGTTTATGATGCAGTCGGTGTCAAGGGCAAAAGGAAGCGAAATGGGACTGTAGAGTATCGGGTAAGATGGCATGGATATGGCCCTAAAGATGATACATGGGAGCCAACAGCCAATATTCATCAATTGCTGGTTAATGAATGGGAAGAAAAAAACAATAAAAAATTTAAGCGTAAAGAATAAGCCATTGACAAACAGCTTTAGGTATTTGAAAAAGTACTAAACAAGCTTTTTTCCATGTGATGCGGAAGTAACAGAGACTTTGACAAGCTGTATGTTTTTTAATAGACAGTGTATAGGAACCACAGCCCTGTTATTTTTACACCTCTAAATATCAGAAAATGGTGTGTTGCGGACGTGATTTCTCTTAGTCACATCTGCAACAAATCTTTTTTGAGATTTGAAGTTGAATAATGTAACAGAGCTGTTGGGGTTTGGCCTTTACACTGTGTAAACAACATATTAGGATATAAAACCATAGCTCTATGATAAAACTGACAATATTTGGCTGAATCCTGTTGGGTTCACTGTGAAATACAGCTTGTCAAAGTCCCAATTGTAACGGTCAAAACAAAGGAATCACAAAAATTATTGATTTGGTGACCGTGGACAATATTTTTCTTTCGCTTTTATTTGGCTTAAATACCCGGCTACAAGAAACGGACAATCAACATTCAACACTTCCCAGGTATTTACCATTTTTTTGACTCAGAGTAATGTAAATTATACAAGAACCTCCAAAATGAATTTAAATTTACTCGTATTATACATGTATTATTTAATCTGTCCAGTCTGAAGTACCTAGTAAACTTAATGCCTATTTAAAATCATGATAGTACATAAGGCCAAATAAATGTTTCCAGTAACATCTGTAAAAAAGGGGGTCTGTAGCTACATGTTGGAACTTTATAATTTCAACAACATTTTGATCAAGTTGACGATGCAGTGTGGGTAGCAATGTCAGATTTTGTTATTGAACCAGAAAATAATTAGATATCCATATAGTTCGCATCCAGAGTGAATGAAGTCAGCAAAAACGGGCAAACATGAAGAATTGTTTTGCTCTAAATTTCCGGACATTATTTTTCTTCAGCCTAAGGTGCATTTCACAAGAAAGAAACCCAGTTTTGTATCAGCCTAAGAACACTGAAAATACATTGTTCAGTTTAAAAATATTCCTTGCCATTTCAGATGGCATTTACCTTTTCAAACTTAACATACAAATTCACAAAAGAAAAAGAAAATTCTGATAGAAATTTAAATCCGCTTCACAAAGTCATTCTCAAAATATGAGACGTCATGACTTGTGAATAAATGTTTGATGTTCGAAATGAAAAAAAGGAATTATTTTGCCAGAACATAGATTTCTTGGCCTAATGCCAGAACGTAGATTTCTTGGCCTAAATTTGATTTTGGAGTTTGTCTTTTCATGAACAATGTAAAAGGTACAGTGGAACCTCTTTAACACAAAATCTGTGGGGCAACCAAGTTTAGTTTGTGTTATCAGGATTTTGTACACTTTTAACATGTAGGCCTACAATCATTGATAGGGACTTAAAATCAGTTTGTGTAATCAGGCTTTTTGTGTCAACAGAGCTTGTGTTAACAAGGTCCCACTATATTATGTCCCCAAATTCAGATTTTATACTTCAAAATATAAATTTTGGTGTAATTACTGGCTGTTTTGGACCCTCTCTCGTGAAATTGCCATAGGTAAACTGATTGATCGATAGTTGTAGTTTTCAATGAGTAACTTAAATGCAACCATGTGATAGGCCTACAGAGCTAAACTTTGCATGGCGTGATCCCACTCTGTATTTATATTTAGATAACAAAAACGTATAATGACGAAGCACAGTAAGCGGCTTAAAACTATTGTTAGTGCCATATTTTTGTACAACATTTATTACACAAGAAACCGCACCAGTACAAGTTTGTAGTTTTAGAAAATGTATAATGTAATAGCGAAGTTCATGTATGGGCTAACAGGTTAAATTTTATATAGGGTTCAATTGTCAAAACCAGGTACAACTGGGAGGTGGTCAAACTTGAAATATGGGTACAATTCTACCCCAATGCAGATCTGTATCTGGTTTTGACATACCGAATCAATCATAATATAGTATTGATAACAATATGTGTGTTAATAATCAACATGATAATATTTTTATATATTTAAATTAATACAGTACATCTCCGTTCAGTTTATAATGTTATAACAGTACCTTGTGTGTTAATAATGTGTGTGCTATATCAAAACATGATACGTGTATGTATATAAGCTTATGTATTTTAAAAAGGGGAAAATGCTACGTACGTCATTTGAACTCATTTTATCACTGTGTTAGTCTTTGTGTGAGACTGCTCTGAAATATTTTTGTGTCATAAAACAGTATTTGTTCACAATATTTACATAGTATTTTGAACTACAATGTGTAAGCCAGTACTAGATGTGAAATACTCCACAGACTTGCAATTACAAAATTTCATTATATATTACGACTCTAATAAGAAACTGCTCTTATAACCAAGTATTCTCATTCATCCAAGGTCTAAATTCAATAATTTATGTTGTATAAACCATGTCAGACAACAATTTGGATAGAGCAAATGTATTTAATTGGTCCTGTGGCATAAGATTTTGCTATAAAAATGTTCCAATGTACTTTAATATGGATTATTTGACTAGAAATCCTAAAAGCATTCCTTTCTTAACTCTTTATAATGCACAGTAAAATGTGTTAAATTCTTTCTTGTAATACGCAAAATGGTTTTTTGCCACATGTTGGCATGATGGGAAATTAATTTGGGAAGCTCTTTTATGTATAGAAAATGTTCAAATTTGTAGTGAAATTGTAAATGCTTGAGGCCAAGTAAATAATTTTAATGTTTCTCGTCTAAGACCTAAAGTTGTATTAAATGTAGTTTATATTTTTCATGAATTCATTACTAATTTCTGTGGTTAATGGTAATAAGCAAAGCAAAACGTCTGATCATGTTTTCAGCACTTGACAAATCCATATTTTAATCGCTCACAATAAAAAGAAAGAAAATTGGGAGCCTGTAGGGATGAGAAACGCATAAATTATTTGATTTTGTCTCACAGGAATCTTTTTTCTGTGTGAAAATCAAAATAATTATTTATATGGGCAGTGTAGGCCAATCTAGGCACCCTTATCATATGCCAAGTGAGTGTAAGGGGAGTGGTAACCCAAATAATGGTGTAATCATCAAGCGCTGTAACTTTTAAACTAATAATGTGATGTACATAAAAGTATACTTTTTTGGAAGGGAATTTGGTCAGAGAATCTATTTTTGGAATAAATTTTGACCAAAAATTCCAATTTTTTGAGAAAATCCCGCCAAATCACTTTTTTGGCTCAAAATTTTACGGTCAAGCTACAAGAAAAAGTTTTCAGTAAAAAATGTCCAAATTACTTATATTTCAGTTTGGTCAAAATTGATGGCAAAAATAGATTCCCTGACCAAATTCCCTTCCAAAAATGTATACTTTGATGTACATCACATATATGGTTCAGAAGTTACAGAGCTTGATAGTTACACCATTATTTGGGTTTGCACTCCCTTAATTAATGATATGAAGTTTGTACATTATTAAGTTTGTAGACCTGTATGTTATTTTATAAAAGTAACAAAATGCTTCATCATTTATCTCTTGGTGTTTTTTTTTGGAAGATAGTGTATCATTCTTAATGTAATTATAACCTTTCATGAATTACACAATTAGTTGAAATTTATACAGACAAAATTTCCTATCAGACCTTTGCTTGCCAAAGACCAATCATACCGTATAAAGAGTGTCTTTCAGTATACATTTTGAATGTGTGTAATATTTATTGAATCACAAATTGTTATTTTGTTTCAAACCAATACCAGTATTTCTCTATATATGGAGCAAATGACTTTCATTATTCTTTTTTTGTTGTTAGGAATCAAAATTTCAAATTTCAGAAATTAGGTGCCGGTATACATTTTGTGATTCAGTAAAAGTAAAAATACAATGTTCAGAAAGTTTTCGAAACTAGGTGCGGCAGTGGTTGACAACCAAACAATGTTGTTTTTGGCTCACAGATGACAGCAACAAACTGTGCTCAAGTCATAATAATAAGAAACTAAAACATTGTAAATATTATAACATGTATTAAAGATAACTTTATTTTTTAACCTTGTACTAATTCTTTATACTATTGAAATATACTTAAAAAAAGGAACAGCACAAAAAATAAACGGTGTGTAGCATTGTCTTTAATTGTGTGCCCTAAATATTACAATTCAGGGGTAAAATTTTGACACAAGTTGTGAGAACACAAATGGATTTGCACAAGCTGTTTTGAGGAGAATCCAAAGATTTAACCCAATAGCTTGATATGAAAAATATGTGGAAAATCTTGTGTGAATGGATTCTTCGATTCTGCTCGAAATTCTAACCCTGCAATTTAGACACTCGACCAAAAATTGACCATATTTTGTGAGTCACTGTCAGCATTGTTGCTGAAAAAATCATAGTAGTACCCACAACATGTTCAAGTAATACAAGGGAATAATAATACAAGGGAATAACAGAGAGTATGTACTTGCATTGTGCAAACAACGGCAAGGAATTAATGAATTCGATGAGAAGAGGGATCTTCAATTTCCTTATTACTGTAACATGTTGTATTTTTAGATGCTATGAATTTTAAAGCCACATTGCAGATCAGCCCGGGGGGGGCACTCAAGATTTTTTTTGGTAGGCATGTGCCGCGCGACTTTTCAAAAGTAGGGTCTTGTGAACGAATTTTCCCTTCAAAAACTAGGGTCTTGGGAACTGATTTCCGGGCAAAAATAGGCCTTGTGAACTGAAATTTCCGCCG
>JAUMTS010009690.1:0-11613 GCA_032273385.1 Ophiopholis aculeata | reverse complement strand
GCACCACATACACGATCAACAGCATTGTAAGATGTAATATTATTTTTCATAATAAAAAGCCAATACAACCACCACAAAAAGAAAAAGAAAAAAAGGATCGACCTACCGACCCTCCAAAATTTTGACCCCTGAGGGTAACCAAACATCTTTTTTTTTTTGGCCCTATGGGCTGGTATGGTGTCCTTGTTGGTTGAACAAGAACATGTTTGGGTATGAGTCAACCAAGGCAGAAACAGGGCTCAAAATAAGCAAAGGGCGCAGGGCGATTTTCCCCCGAAATGATCAAAATAGCCCCCGAAAATGAATTTATGACGGCACTTTTTCCTTAAATAGCCCCCTAATTTTGTCTAAGAATTCTGAGGTTTGTAATAAAATAAAGTCCAAAATGCCCCCATCAATATCAAAATAGCCCCTGAAAATAAAACTACGAGGGCATTTTTTTCTTCAAAAGAGCCCACAAATATTTAAAATTATTTTGAGGCCTGGGCAGAAATGTATTGGTATTAAAATTTAATTGGAACTTGGGTGAACATTTAATGTTATAATTGCCTCTATTTATATTTGAACTTCATCGTACTCACATATCATTTATTTAGGAAATAGTAGGATTTATTAAATCATAAATGTCATATTGATCCTTATTTAGCTATTACTACGCAAAAAAGCACATTAGCGATGATACCACCTGACGTAACTAGACTCCATTTAGATAGCAATGAGCATCAACCAGTTAAAAATGCAGACTCTTGGCTCCATACTAGGAAGAAGAGCATAAATACCAGAAGGCTTACCAGAAAACAGCTAGCTTTTATTGCTTTGTTGTGTTTGAAAACAATCAAGTTCAATAGAAAAATTGACAATTATCGATGGCCTAGATTTTATATTTTTGTTTGTCTTCTTTTCTTTGGAGCTAGACAAAGTCACATCCTGTGTGCTGGGTCTAATGAGTAAATGAAAAGAGTCGGCCTATTTTTGGATCACTATCAAATTGGAGTTTGTTTTAAGTGATAGGTGTATTGTTTGATTTTAATTGATAGTTTATGCATGACCTATTTGCGTGAATTCAAGTTTTAATTTCTATTGTTATATAGTTTTATTTATTCTTTTCTAGTATTCTCATACTTGTATGATTCAACAAAAACAGGTCTTACTAAATTGGTCTTGCCACAAATTCACAATTGCTCAATGTTTTATTTGGATATGAAAAAGGATTTGAAGCAAAGCCTAAGTCTAACATTAGTAGTGACTTTTCAGAGTTGAATTGATAAAGGAGCAACAGATTTTTGCACTTTTCCATCATTTCCTGCCTATGAAATGCAATCAATACTTACCCTAAAATCGGTGTTGCATAAATTCTGTTTATTGTTATATACATATATAGTTATTTGTTTTCGCTCGCAGCCTTTTGTTTGTATGTGTGTGTGGCTCATTGAGTGCCCTCCATTTAGTTCACGGACGAAAACAACAAAGACCATTTTCCTACTTCCAGGTGCTTTTTTTTTATCAAGCCTCTTCAAAAACATCAAATTTTAAAATTTGTGTATCTAAAGTCTTGATTCTTGACCCAAAATAGTTCTAAATTTGGTTAAAAGTACAATTGAAAGCCCAAATTCCACCCATGTATACAAAATTCCAGGCCTATTACTAAGAAACTTTTTGACTCACACCTGTGAAAATGCCCTTAGGGTAAGTAACACTCAATTTCAGTGCCTTTTAAATAAAATAATCATGGGTATAGTATAGTATGCTTGCAAAGAAGAGGAAAAAGAATTGACATGGATCGTGTTCACCAATATATTTCTTCGTCTCCTACGTGAATATAAGATTTCAATGATAGCGGGGATCCAGTTTTCTAAATATGAGATTTTGTGAGACATGGTGAGCTCAAAATAAGGTGTGTATTTGAGTGGGTGTAATAAGAAGGGTTCAGATTACATTGGTTGCATAATTTGAAATGTAGGATAATTTGTCAGTACAGGGCTTAATTTAATTTTGGCCGTGACCTTATTTGAGGACATGTGTGTTGTCAATAGTTTTGGCTTGCATGCTTCATTGGGTTTAGGAAACTGTAAAGGCAGTTAAATGTACAGTGGCTAAATTTCTTTAGGAATAAAGACAATTTTCAGCCCTACTTTTGAGTCATAAATGTTAGATTATGTGATTTACTTTGTTAAGAATGCTGAATAACTTGTATGAATTAGGAAAATTAATGTAGGTTCATTCGCCTTTTGAGGTGTGTTTTCTTTGACACTATTCTTCCTTTCAGTACTTGTTAAAAATGATCTGAGATATTTTTGATTTTTGGAAATTTTACAAGATAAATCATAGTTTCAAGTAAATTGTGAAAACTTCTACAAATGTAAGAAATCCTACATTTTAAAAATCAGATTCCTTTTCATCCAATCCGCCCTACGAAAAAGTAAAAATGTGTTACTTTTTCAACTTGGTAAATGCTGAATATTATTAATTTCAGGCATTTTATTTGAAGCTTACGCGAGTCACATGTCTGCTATTATCATTTTATGTTTGAATACATTTTGGGTGTGATTTGTGTGTTCTTTTTGAGCGTCGTTATGATTCGGCTGTAGTAAGAACCAAGAACATTCCGTATACTTGACACCTGTTTAAAAGTACATACCTTTTCTATATTTAATCAGATTCTGAATTGTCAAAAACATTCTGCCTGTTGCAATGAATTATTTCAAAGCTCAAAATGTTGATCTGTATTCGGCTTGTGCCACAATTAGTGTTCTGATTCATTGAATAAAATGCAAATATAATGCGGTCTAAACTGTTACCGTAGTCACCAGTTGGCGTTTTTGATGTGATAATGTTGTCGTAATTCTCCCCGATGAATCGTCGCCGAACGTGCTAAAAAGTTGGTCAAGTTTCATAGAGCGAGTAGACTCGTTTTGCATATTGAGTGGCAGGTGTGTGGCTGTAGTCTATAGAATGATGAGGTACATCATGAATATTAATGAAGGTATTATTCAGTAAGGTGTTATGTATGTGTATGTTCGTGATGAGTGGGTTGATGGTGTTAAGGATGTTCCTAGGGTTAACAAAAACTTTTGATATTATATAGAGCTGGTTGAGCTCCACAATAATCAGAAATATGAGCTTGATCGGAGCAGCGGTTCAAAAGTTATGACAATTTTAGTGTCAAAAATATGACAAAATCGAAGCGCACAAATGTTATACATTGTATTGTTTTTTCGACCCCCTAGAAAATTTGAAAATTGATGAAAAATATTTCCATCAATTGTTACAAGACAAGTATATATGCTACACTGCTGAAATTGTGGGAGCTTCTTAACTATAGTCTTTATAAACTTTTCTGTGCTGCGGAGGCTGTAAGGCATCTGCATAATTAATTATACTTTATTACCCGAGGAAGTTTAAAGTTATCAAAAAAATTGGCTAATTAGAGCAGATAATTAATTTGTTCAAGTTCATGCTAAAATCCTATTGTGTTGAAACATGGCGTATATGTTAGGTATACAACTCTACTTATATTCTGTGCTGCAAGAGTCTGCGGGAGTTTCCCTTAAAAAGCAAAAACAAACAAAAACAATTTTGTATTAAAAAAACAACTAAGGGAGTCAAAAAAACAATAAGAAACAAAAGCAAACAGACTGCCCTCTCTTGGCTGAAAAATAATACTAAACAACGAAATTCAGAACGTCTTGAAATTGCTATATGTTTTGAACCGTACATCCGATTAACCTCTGGTAACAGACTTTTTTGTTGTGCTCAACCAGTTCCTCATTATACTTACAAATTAAAAATATAGCCCTAGGAACATCCTTAAGAAGGAAGCGGTGGTTGCGAGTTAAAATGAAAACTTGTGTACAAGTACTGGTGTTGCTGCAAATTTGTTTAAACATTATTATAATTAGTACGAGTATAGGAAGAATATGATACTTACGTTTAAAAAAGTCAAAAGAAACAGCGTTATTTGATGTTGTAGCTAATTACAAACCAGTCCTTTGTAACTTGTTACTAACTTTGCCAAACGGTTCAATGTAATTGTTACTATCCCGCACACTACACTTAAAATAAACCGGCATTTGGGTGTGTTATGGACTAAAAGAACCCTCCGAATTGTGGGTAGGGGATTGCTGAAATAACACTATAATTCTTTATTTTTCCGTTTCAAAACTATTGCAAGTGATTTATGCTCTAAACCTCTAATTTGAATTGTCATTTTCTTACCTTGATAGGCAAACATCCCGCAAAAACTGTATGTTCCTATAAATCTCATAGATAAAATTCTAGTACATTTGCATTAATTGATGTTCATAATGAACATTTACCAATTTGCAACGGCGCAATAACGTTATAGTGTCATCATACCAAAATCATCAATATTTATTTGATCGAAAGAGGTGGTCCATAGATGTTAGAAAATCAAAGGTAAGTCATGTCATAAAAATTGCCCAGGAAAATTCATTTTAAAAAACTCACTCGAAAGATTCAATTGAAAAAAAAAAATCAAACCATACCCCACTTCCTTCTCCTCTTGATATCTAATTAGTTAATCAAATAAAAAAATTAAAAACATTTTGGAAATTTTGCTAAAGGCGTTCATTTTTCAAAGTTTTGGAAATTTTTCTTTAAAATTGTGTCAAATAAACCCCTATATTTGGGAGGTTGTTACTAAAAGACCCCCTTTTTAAGCAGTATGTCCCTGAAAGACCCCCCCCCCCCTTTTGAGGCAATCTGTCATCGAAAGACCCTTGGTTTCAAGGTGGCCAATGGAGCTCGTATGTCACTTTCAAATCTGATTCCCCCCCTTCCCGGAGTGACTAACATTACAGCCAACATTGTCAGCAGTGCATGGAAGCTGAAAATGGCACTACCAATAACACCTGTCCGAATCAACCAGGGACAGAATGCACACAGAGCTTGAGTGAAGTGATGTTGAGCAGGTCTAAAGATTCTAACCCATCCATAAATCCATCATGATTAAAATTGTTAATAACCATTTAAATTTTTATATTTTGATTTTTTTAGTGATTTTTTAAAATTATTGCTTTAAATCTCTAACTCTTTCAAGTACTGAAAAGTTCGTCATGAGAACGATGTGGCTACCTGCACAATTATCTGTATGTCAAGGACAGTAAATATTGCACTGTCCTTGATGGCATGATGATGACGTACATGATGTACGTGTACGCAATTGTTAGTTAAGCTTACTAATAATTACTACTAGAAATCATTGAGGACCGCCACTGTCACTGATCACACAGACATCCATGTCTAGACTAGTGTCGAACGTAGTCTAAGAAAGGTCTATTCTAACGATATAAATATCAGGTTCATCATCAAAGGCAAATTTAAACCTTACCTTTTCTTTCGCCGCCGGCCGGTTCTTCGGGGAATTCCCGAACAGCTGTTCTTTATTGATAAACACGGGGTAAACACGGTTGTTGAACTGTCAAATGGAGCGTTGCGAACGTCAAAAAGCGATCACATGATGCGATCTCATGAATATGACGGTCAAATCGGATCAATCAATTATGCTAATTGGGTTCGTACGCCCCGCCTCTGCGCTGCATGCGAGCGTCCACGCATAGCAACTGAAAAAATGGCTACTTCCATGTGGCCAAATTGACTTGTTTTTCTCCAGCTGAATTGCAGAAATATGCATTTTAAATGGAATATACTGAATGGATTTATGCCAAACATGTGCCGAAGGTGTAACTTGACGTGTCCCTCATTTGGTACAAATACCATCATTGACGATTTCGTAATAACGGAAAACGGACTAAAAACGGCCTCTCCATGCTGGTTATTTTTACAAAACCAACGATTTCTCATTGTCACGTTTTGACGGAAATCCTCAATTTTTCAGACAGCATAAGTAAAAAAATACCAAACTACAAGGTAAGCTTTGACTACCATTGTGTAGAGCACTTTCAATTCTAGGATCGGTTTTCTCATTTTTTTAAATGTGGATTTTAAGCCCGAGAAATTCACCCATCTGTCGTGAAATTTCAGTAAAACATAGCTACATCTACAAGTTTCCGATGTTTTTAGCAATATTTCAAAAACAGAGCCTTATTTCGGAAAAAGAAAAAAACCGATCCTAGACAAAATTGTCTTGTTTACAAAAATCAGTATTAGAACAAATTATCAATTCAACTTTTTTAGTTATGCTGTCTGAACAAATTGTGTCAAAAAATCTCTTTTTTTGTCCATATTTCCTAATATGGGCATAAACATATCAAATTGATGACATAATCATATTCCTTGTTAAATTTCTTTTCCAGAAATGTATACTTTTATGTACTTTTATTCTATATTTTCAGACTAAAAAGCAAAAATCGAACATCGAAAGGGTCAGGGTTGACACTTCCCTTAACTGGAAAGGGGTCAGCCAGATGGCCATTCCATTTTACGGATGTTGTTGGATCATCATAAATGCTTTTGAAGGTAAGCCATAGGTCATCTCTAATCACCATCTGATGCATTTCATCAAGAAGTATCGAGTGATCGACTACATCGAAGGCTTTGGCAGCATCCAATAGTGTAACATAGAGAGATCTCTTGCATTCACGTGCTTCAATTATGGACTCAAGAAGTGCAGCATGCATAGGAGAGCAGCCCTCAGTAAAACCTCTCTACAGTCTATTATGTTTGGCCACAATCACATGGTTAGCTCTGGACCGCCAGGCTTTCTCCAAAGTTAATTTGCCTAGCACAGATGTCACAGTGATGCCTCGGTAGCCGTTAGGATCAGTCTTTTCCTTCTGTTTCTTGAGAATAGGTATAAGTCTTCCATGCATAAGTCTAGGGAGAACATAAGTGTTTTCATCATTTAGTTGATAATTTCGGTCACATCTTGTAGGGCACCAGTTCCCATATACTTTAGATGCTCTGCAGTTATGCCCTCAGCATCCTCTGCTTTGCCATTTCCAAAAGTTGAGATCAATTTTTTAACTTCATCAGTAGTAAACGGCTCAAACTCATCTTGATTGGAATTACCAGATGTGTACTCGTGGTCCAGCAGAGCAACCTTGAATTCTGAGGCATCTTTTAAGTCTTTGGTATTGTTTGCAAGATCCCTGAAATGGTGCATGAAACCTTGACATACTTCCTCAGCACCATTAAATTCGGTGCTATCAATGACAATCTTGTTGGTTACAGTAGTGGTTGTTGTTCGCTGTCTTTTGATGAGCTCGTGGAATAGCTTATTGTCTTTAGTTTTGGCGTTCATAATTTCAGTTAGATTAGACTCAGTAATCTTGTTCTTTGTTCTTCTAATGGCAGACCTCAGTTTTGCTTTGGCATTCTTTCTTTTAATGACTGCGGGATGATTTGGTTGGTTTGGAGAACCACAACTAACCCAGTCAGCATGGCCTTGCTTACTGTCTTTGACACAAATGGCGATCAAAGGGTTCCAGATTTCAAGACCTTTCTTGGATTTTTTCCGTCTCTTGATGGGAACCAGGTTACTTTCGATTGAAGCTGAAGTACGTATACCCGTTGTTTTCATGACGGCATATGTGGATCCAATACTTGTCAAAGTAGATGGTTGTGTCAGGTCTGTGTATTTCACATGATCGACCGTACTCCTATTTATCTTTGCCTTGGAGTTGTCCATTAATAACCCAACATCGTTAATAGTTAGTGCCGCTTTTGGTCGACAATCAGGTTGGTATTTGATCGTGAGTTGACTGGTACATGGTCGGATGTGTTCGTGTCGATACAGTCATACACCATGCCATGGTAATGTAGCTAGAAGAGATATCTTCCTCTTGGCTGAGGATATAGTCAGACGGGGCTTTGTCTTTATCATTTACATGGAAGAAGGTGTCTTCAACAGGCACATTTGCCATGAAGTCATTCTGCTTACAAAAGTCAATCAGTTTCTTGTCTCTGGAGTTAGGCATACTCTTTGTGATGGAAGCATTTAAACCACCCATTAAGAACACCTTGTGGCTGTTCTGATACTTAAGTATAGTCTCTCTGATCATGTCAAGGTACTCACAGTATTCCAGCTCACTATTAGAGCTTCCTCTGCAAGGAAGATAGGCACATATCAGGCACAGCATAGGTTGCAGCATGATCTCGGTACACAGGATCCTAGAGTCGCCATCTGGGAGAACATGAATGAGATGATCAAGATCTTTATTCCACATAAAGGCTATACCTCCATATCCTCTCAGCTTCTGGAAGGGGCTTATCGGGTTACAATAATCAACAGACCTTGCAGTAGAAGTGAAGTTGGTGCTGATTTCATTGAGAAGTTCTTGCTCAAAATTAAACAGCCAATGTTCCTGTATAGCGAGGACATCAGTACGCTTGAGGACACCTCATTGCCAAGAGATTAGCATTTGCATTCTTTATATTGAATGTGGTGACTTTCAGCAATGCCTTTCCAGTAAGTACAGCATCCTCCTCAGTATGATCTTCGAGAGCATTTTTAGCTTTCGTTTTTCTGTCGAGGCTCGTCCGTGGTATAAAAAATGAGCTTGGTTATTATCAGAGTCTTGGTTGTTATTGTCATTCTGTCTATAATAGAGGTTTATAGCCATAGTGAAGACATAACTATCAGTCGTCTTTTGATTTGCGTGATTCAAATTGCTCTGTTTACGGCTGTTCATTTGACTTGGTTCCGTGCTGGTAGTGTTATCATGATCAGCTCGTTGCAGGGAACATTTCTGGGATGCAGTGGATGTTTCCTGGTTGGAAGCACCTCCAGTCGCAGTCATATTGCTTCGGCTGTCGTCGCTAATAAACTGCGGCAACACGGTGGAATTGCTTGCGTGATTCAAATTGCTCTGTTTACGGCTGTTCATTTGACTTGGTTATGTGCTGGTATTGTTATCATGATCAGCTCGCTGCAGGGAACATTTCTGGGATACAGTGGATGTTTCATGGTTGGAAGCACCTCCAGTCGCAGTCATATTGCTTCGGCTGTCGTCACTAGTAAACTGCGGCAACACGGTGGATTTGCTTGCGTGATTCAAATTGCTCTGTTTACGGCTGTTCAATTGACTTGGTTCCGTGCTGGTGGTGTTATCATGATCAGCTTGCTGCAGGGAACAATTCTGGGATCCAGTGGATGTTTCATGGTTGGAAGCACCTTCAGTCGCATTCATATTGCTTCGGCTGTCGTCATTAGTAAACTGCGGCAACGTGGTGGAATTGCTTACGTGATTTAAATTGCTCTGTATATGGTTGTTCAGTTGACTCGGTTCACTGCCGGTATCTTGCTGTAGGGAACGTTTCCATGATGCAGAGGATGTTTCATGGTTATAATCACTTCCAGTCGCAAACACTTTGCTTCGGTCGTCGTTACTAGTTTGATGTAGGAACACAGTAGAATTGCTTGCTTGATTTAATTGTCTCTGTATACGGCTGTTCATTTGGCTTGCAGTATTTGTGTAGTTCTTTCTACGGAGCTTTTCATACAAATGGTCAACATAGTTGCGCATGAAGATAGCTGTTGGTTGTTGAGTGACACCATTCCTAGTAGCATTATGGTGGTTGAAGGTGTTATTTCTAGCGGCATGGTGTGAAGCACTTTGGGTCACATATCCTGGTCTGTAGTTAGGGACCAGTGCCAATACATTACGATACCGCTTTAGGGCAAGCCGATACGATTCGATATCTTTTAACGTTCAAATCCTGCCAAATGTATCGGTTTACGAGGCAAAAGACGATAATGGGTGACTGCATATAATTCATGTACCGTCTCAAAACCACGATTCGACAAGTCAAGATATACAAACTGTCAATTAACAAAATGGCCTCTATCGAATGCATCGGCTTGGTCGATAGCGGTATCGTAATGTATTGGCACTGGTCCCTTATAATGACGCATTACCATTTACACGTATATATAATTAGTTGTACAAAGATCTAATTACATGCAATTTTATCAAAATCAACACTCAATTGTTCTGAAAATTTGACACAGGCACAGGGTTTCCTTTTTAGTAAGTCTTGATCCCTCTTTTAAACATGGGTTGTCATGTACGTAGATGTTTTTTTTTTGCAAGGATTGAACATTATTGCTTATCAGCCCCAATGCACCTTTTTCTTCTTTTCCATGGATTTGTTTAACATGAGTTTTACCTCATTCTAATTCAATGCAATGTCTTATATGAATACACCAATATACACCTCGTATTTAGCCAACGGCTCTTAGACAACATATAACGCGTAAAAGACGTTGAATGAAAAATGTGTATAATTATCTTGAATGATTTTTGCCTTCAGATTTTGATTCAAGATGTGGAGAAAGGACCATAAATTTACGACACCTAACAAACCAAGTTTATACATTCACTGCATTAGACAACACAATGCCCATTCTGTCTGTCGATACAAGCTGTACATGGATTGTCAAAGCTGCAATCGGGACAACAATTATTGTGAAAATCAGACACTTGAGCGAAGACTTTGGAACTGATAATAGACAATTCCAAGTGCTGGCCTTTGGTTATGGTAAAAATCCAAGAAGTCTACCGACCTTGATGATGAGAATTACCGATAGCAACGAGTTACCGCCAGTAGTTTTCACTGGAAATCGAAAGATTTGGTTTCGCTATTCCGATCGTCATTCAGTATCAGCCCGATTGTTTGATATCGAATTGGTTGCGACAACTTTACCAAGTAAGTGTAGCTAAGCATTGGTAGCATTTCGATACAAAATTGACAATGGGTGGTCGTGGACATCCTGGGACTTGAGCTTAATTCTGTAGCAACAAGTGATTCAAAATAACACATTAGAGGAACTCATTCAGCGTCGAACAAATTACAAAATTCCGAGATCAGTAAATAGGAGAACATACACAACACTATACAGCTATGTACACAAAGCGTCCAGAAAGTAAAAATACATAGTATTTCATGTTTTGTGACCACTTCTGTAAGTCAATGTTATTATGAATGATGAATGCCTAACCTGGAAATGATCTATTTCTCAAGAAATATTGGTGTTATTAATAAGATCGTATATTACATACTCTGTATTGTACGCTGATAATGACATACTTAAATTTTGGATTCTGATATGAGGGGATACTTGTAAAACTTATTTAGACAAAAATGGGCAATGAGAACAGTATCTAATAGTCAGACAGAAGCCATACTGGCCCCTTGTTCGCCAAACACAACATTTTAACTGTTCAAGATATGTATAAACTGGAATAAGGTGTATTATGTATAGATATTCTAAAAACGATCTACCTATTGCTTTTCATAATTAATTTACGAAACGCGCAGATAAACATAGATACCCGACAAGAAACAATAATGTTTACAGCATTATTTAAAGTAAAAGGTCCTTCTCCGATCACGCAATAAGAATAAATGGTCCTAGTTTCTGGATTCCTAAGAAAAAACACTCAAAAAGCCTAAGTCTGCAAAACATTTTCGAAAATAACTGAAGAAAAATCTCGTTTCGAAATGTATTTTCCTTTTGAGCACCGTCCCTGTCTTGTCCTTAAGTCCATGTTTTGTCTTGCGTTTAAATTTGTTTTTGTCACTTTAATTTTTGAAACTTTTTTGTTTCAGGGCAGGGCTATTTTTCAGGACTTATTGGCCTTCCAGCCTTGCCCGCCATATCTTGTGTTTGTTGTTGTTTGATGTTAATTG
>JAUMTS010009579.1:0-11613 GCA_032273385.1 Ophiopholis aculeata | reverse complement strand
AATTTTCTGCGTAAGCTTAACTAGCCCAGGCTACGTACGCTAGCCTAGCATTGATCGTCCTGTTTAAGCTTGATTAACTTCTTGACCAGCATACTTTCATGACGTTAGGTAATGGTACTGACTCTTCTAACACAAAGAAACAACCAGCTTACTCAATTCGTACTCGCCCGTGTCACCAAAACAAACCCGCCGATGTTTAAGTTTCGTGTAAAAGGTTGCGAGATCGCGAGAGGTCATCATCATTGCAATCGCATAGCCGAGCCAAAGTTCGCACTAGTGTTATAGTAGCTACCGTTGTATCGTGTACGAGAGGTCGAGTCGTTCAATGGGGCAAAACGTATGGAACCAAATTGCACGGTAAATGGAACCAAAGTGCACGTATAATGATGTAAGTCATAAAGGTAAATAAATGGGACAAATAACCAATGTCACTTGATGTATAATCTACCAATCAAATGACAAGGATCTGTTTATGTGTTATATAAACCATGTTAACGTTACCTTAACAGAGAAAGCTATATCATTTCGGATTTTTTTCTCTCTTCAAAATGGTATGTGTTATAAGCTAAATAGCCATTCTATTTTAACTTGCTGCTCATTAAGCATGTCTAGTTCGATACAGCTGTATAGGTTATGCCATAATATGCTTCTATCATTTACGGATCAACATTTTACAACGATAGGCTATATGACAGATGAATATCACATCACAAACACAATTATAGTTCAGATGAGAAATGTGTTATATAATGTTTCTTATATCAGCTGAAAGTATTATCCTAGCTAAGTTATTATAAACAACCTGAAGTTTGCTATGACATTCGGCGGAAAAAATAGACCAAATTGTGCTTCTAAAATCAAAGTTAGAAATAACAAGAGCATTTGATACCATTACAATGGTTTGATTTGGAAGAAAAATTTTCATACGTTTGATGAAACTAGTTCTCTTTTAGAGACATTCTTACATATATAATCAACATGAGCTGACAAAGACAAATTACTATACGCTCAATTACTTAAATTCATCTACTCTTTCAATTATGTTTTTATTGTAGGTTAATTGTACATCTTGGAACCTTTCACGCATGTTATTAGTACCAAATACCATGAATTTAGTTTTAAACAAATTCAGGATTAGCTTGTTTAAATCACTTGTAATTATCCAACATTTTTCTATAATTGTTCATCAATCGATGTTCATATAATTGTTTTCAAACAATATCTATAGTCACTAATTTATGCAAACAAATGAATATCCATAACAATGTTGCCAAACTATATTGTGGTGCGTTTGTATTTTGTCGTTATTAGTCTTGTTAAAGAATTTAAAAACGACATTTTTTATGATAAATTACTTTTGAGGCCGGCCAATTTAGATCGAAGCCAAAGATTTCCTGCTTGCTGTAGGGTTACCACTTTCCTACTATCATCGGTGTAAATACGCGGGCGCGTGCTATCTCAGCGTAATTAGGCTGAGTGTCATATCTGAGTTAAGCTTGGCCGTAGAGAACTTCGCCGTGAATACAACGGACGAATGTTAGGTAGCTATAAAAGTAAAGCTATATTTGTGCTTCTTTATTAGGTAATTTTTACGTTTACGTAATTTAAGTTGCTTTATCGCTATTAATACATTCTTATTATCTTGAATATTACACCATTATCAAATAAATACCATTATTGTTACAATATTGCTATTTGCTATAGTAGCTAGTTGCTGTACATTATGGATAAATGTACTTCAGATTTGTAAAACGAATGTTTGTAATTTGATTTGTGTTAAGTTTGTATTCATTGTTGCATTATACAACAGTAAAATTCAGTACAGTAAATAATTTTGATGATAGTATTAACATCACGTACAAATTTACGTTGTTTATCTAATGATACATAAGGAATAGTACTCATACTAATTTATCATATGGATTTTTGCTTTCTACTGAAGACAGTACCAACAATGATCATGCCTGTTCAAAAGCTTAAAGACTCAAATAAATAGCAATAAACATGATAAAAATGCACAGTTCATGTTTGAGGCTTTAAGTTATGTCAACCCAATATCTTCCCTTAAATTTCACTGCCTATAATAAGTCACATATCAACCTAATATCTTCTCTTAAATATATAATTTACAAAGTTATATTTGCAAATTGTCATATGGTTGTAGGAAACAATCTATATATTGTTTTGTTGCTTTGTAAAACATTCTGCTTGAATTGTTTGATAAAAGTAGCAAAGTGGTAAAGTGGCAAACCTGATTATTGTCATCCCTCTGAAAAGTTGAAACCAGCACTTAGGTTATTATTTAATTAAGGATATGGTATTCTAATATCAGAATTCAAAAGTTTGTATGCTTATCTGGCAAAAGGAAACCTTGTGCCATTTATGGTCATAACTGATTAATTAAAAATTGATCTCTCGATTGAAGAATCAATTAATAACATATTAAGTACCAGGTTTTGTATCACTTAGTAACATATCATGATCAATCTATACTTGATAAATCTACAAGATTCTGCAAGCAGATGACTTATCAACATAAGTTGTATTCTCCTACATCGCCAACACACAACCGAGAAGAAACCGTTTATATTCTAATTATCTCTCATCACACATGACTAAAGTTATTCGATTTTTGACTATAGTAATCAAGATAAGAAGTAGTCTAGATGTTGTTTCCGAATCATCCGTGAGTAGTGCGCGTGCTTTGACTGATTTTATTCCCTGCGCTTATGACAAATCACCAGTTTACCGCGTTTTCCACTGTATAGACTCAAACCTTTATATCACGTTATTTTCTCTTGCTTTCTATCTCCGTCTTTCTCCCACTCAAGCACTCCGTAAGATCGTATACCGTAGCGATTTTGACGATTTGAGATCGAGTTACGATAATAACAATGACAATAAATGGTAAAAGAAGTTGATCATTGGAGTAAAAGTATGTTGGTTGGTGCGTGCTAACGCATACAATGATACTATGCGTTCACTGCAACATACGTACTACTAATGCCTGAATAGAAGCGAAAGATAAGATCGGAGACACATTTAAAGTGAGTTATATCCACTATCATGTCAACATCTTGTACATCTACACGTAGTTTTACATTTGGCGCTTTTTTCTAGTGGTATTTTAGAACCCAATGTGTATAATATAAGCTACTGAAACAGAAACGGACAAATGATGTGTTAATAATTAACCGATTTTGCACATTCGGTGTCAAAACTAGTTTTGCGTCAATATTGGGGTAAGTAAAATATACAAAAAGAAATAAGAACATAAGTCAATATAATATATAAACATTTAACAAAAACAGAAAGTAATCTTCTAAAACCTTTTTTTGTTGCTGTTAAAAATGTCAAGGCGGTCAAAGTATTTGCTATAATGTACTTTTCACCTCCTATTTATTATTATAATCATCATCATAGTCGATATTAAAGACATAAAACTGACCAGACTCATTCATATATGTTTATAGACGAGAATGGCGCACCCTGATAATGCAAGTAACTAACACTTATCCATCCTTCTGAAGACAAACTTAGTAATCAGTTATACTGCTCAGAGCACACTACTTCATTAGACATTTACTGCTGGTAGAACACAGTTTCATCAACAATAACTGTTGATAGAAAACCGTTTTAAAATATATAAACACTGCTGATAGCAAGTACTACGTAAGAGCTATTTACTGCTGATAGTACACTACTCCAACTGCTATCTGCTGCTGAGAGCACACTACATTTCAACAACAATCTACTGCTGATAAAAACTATTCTATCAAATATCTTCTGCTGATAGCAAACACCTTGTAAGCTATTTATAGTTCATAAAACATCAGCCATCTACTGCCGATAGCAAACTATTTTATCAGCAATCTACTGCAGATATAGTACCTTACTTCATAATTTGTTCGCCAGTAGGGAAAGGTGAAATTGGCATCACGCAATTTTACCCTTTACTTTTTTATTGAATCACTTAGTGACTAACTTAACTCTCGTTGAGTAAAACCCCTCAAGCAAAAATGCATTTCATATAAAGGTAAAGAGTATCGCTGTTATCTACTGACAGTGTCACTTGTAAGGAAAACGACAACAGAAAGAAAGGTGATATCGTGTAAGTTGAACACACTCGACACTTTGCGTATCAACATACCAATCAAGATCTCATTTTATATTGACCCATTGCCATTAAGTCTCGAACTCTAAGCCTTAAGATGCCTGTATGTTCCTATATCTTGTAGTACTTCTTTATATCACACCGGAGTCACCGAATGGTTTCTTTACCCGATACTGTAATGTCTTTTTTATTCTGTTCAGATGTCTCTTTTACTCCTGGAATGTTGTTATATTGTCAAAATTACTGCCATTTTGAGCGACATAGCATGTTTCCTTGTATTTGTAAATATACAGTACCTTTTTTATTTTTTATATAATTAAAAATGTGCTAGCTACTATTAAAAAAAAATAACAAAAGTTTGTCTTTCTGAAGACAGGTAAAACAAAGCACTATAAGGGTTAATTTGGATTTGATTTTTGCGCTAAGTAAACGCATCGAAATACGTAACATCAACTAGCACAATTTGCTTGAATGTAATGGTTGCCTCGGGCTGTTTACTTTCAATATCTAATGTAGAAAACGATAGAGCTAAGAGCGAGCGATAGCTGCAAGGCCGTAATCCCGCAGCGTAACACTGCCATCGGGCATTAGCACGATACGTGTTATTGTTGTAATACGCCAATACCTATTCCACGGCCCAATTTTGACTTGGAGTGGGTAAACTCTCCCGAGCATAATTTCTATTTAAACTAGCAGGAGACACACGTAATTATTTGCTTTCCACGATGATAATTACTGATATCATATTGCCGATGTTGGCAAGGTATCCGTTGACAATATAATATAAGAATAGCACCCGTTACCTTGGAATACCGCTACCAAGTTGATTGTTGGGGGAAATTGAGCTAAAAAAATGATCGGGCTAGGAAAATATCAAAATTTTAAATCAACTATTTCCTGTACAGAAAATAATCTAAAAAATATGTGAGACAGCAAATGGGGAAAATTTATTGTAAAAAGAAACAGACGAAATCAGGTTTCAGATTAGTTTCCTCCAAGTAAGTATTATTTAAATTCCTGTTAAAACAACTACATAAATTAAGCCCGATGCATAGTCGATCTCCATACATTATATTTTGTTCCATATCTGTTTCTCAGGAAGTAGGGATGTCTTTAGGACCATGACATTTGTTTCAGTTGCAGAAAATAGGGGACTGGGAATGTTCTTACACCACCTTATACCATACGTTATAGCATTATGTTCAGTATGCTATATAACACCAAGTCATTCTGCTAAACGACATGACACTTTACCAGCGTGAACGGAATACATTATGTGACATTTACACAAGCATTAATAATTCAAAGACAGCTGGTCTTTAAAAGTCCAGTTGTTATTAAATGAAATCGACAATGTTCGTAATAAATTTCTATCAACATAATCAATGTATCACAACTACATAGCACATTTTCAATTTTCTGCATAGAACCGTTCATAAGCTTGGGACGACACTCGTTCCTTTACAGATGGAAGCCAACATCATTAACGATGTAGCCCCACCAAGTTTCAAGTGCCCATTATAAATTAAAATTATTTGTGTCTTCAACAACAAAATTAGGTATAAGTAAGTATGTGAGACAAGTAATACCTGAAAAGTGTAAATCCTGACTAGCCAGTTAAAAATGTCGGTATGAATCATATTCATAAAACCGGCAATATTAGTCTTGTTTTTTATTGGACAATTATTGAAACAAAACTATAAATGTATGCCCGGAATGTATGTAAAAGACTAGAATACGTGGCAGTTATTGTATCATTATTGTTTTACATGTTTTTAATGTTTTGCTTTTGGGTAACTCTTACATTTAAAATAATGTAGTGACCAATTCTTTCTTTTGAATATGGAAGGCAATAGGGTTTTATTTAACGATACCGACGACGATGGTGATGATAATAATACTCTCACAGATGTATCAAAGGTCCATATTCGAATTCTTTCACAAAATATCTTCAATGCATACTGCTGAATACTTAGTAGAACTACAGTCCCTGGTACAACACTGTTTTAGTTGTGTTTTTCACATCTTATAAACGGATAAGTACACGTTTTACAATTCTACAAAACCTTAATTGTAAAGGCCGTACTATTTCTTATCGGTGTATTTATCAGGTAATGCATTTCATTGTGATTTTATGTTTCTTGCACAATGTATGTCTTAAATCGTGTTATTATAATACTATAGTAGTATATGGAGTTTCAACTCTTTCTTCAGATCCATTAAGAGATAAATTGCATGATTGAAGTTGAATAAACATCAATACAAGATGAAATAGTACACGGATGCAAGAGACGGATGCAAAAGTGCAATAGCGCCATCTGGCACACAGTTGTTTGTCTGTTATCTAACTGCTGATAGCGACGTCATCTGTAAGGGCATTATTTAGCAAGTAAGTCCATCTCCTCAATAGCCTTTATGTCTGGTCTTTAAAAAAAAAAATTATTTAGCCTTTATATTCATAAATTCAATTACGGCGTAATGATTATTTGTAAGTGTTGGACAAAATGATTAAAACAATCAGAATCTACACATGCTATTTTTAAACAGCTGCTGAATTTCTAACTCCTGAAAGTGCATTTTGGATTGAACAGTCTAATTTGTTGAATTAAGCTTCTTATGGCTAAAAGAAGGTCGTAAGTAAATACCTGCATTTATTTTAAAAAAAATCACAACTTATGACCTATTTGCATTGTTTTCTTTTTATTTCACAAGTAACATCAAAAAGATGTGCACATGTTAAGGCGGTAGATCATTCACCTTAATGATATAACATCTTGATAACATTCAAGCATTATTTCATGTTAATAAGGAACAAAATGAATTAAATGAAAATGTACCATTCAAAAATGCTTTTTTAAGTATATTGGTATTTAAACACCAATGATGACAATGATATTCTTATTACTTATATTAAATTATCGCTTTATGTGATTTTTATGGTTTTCTAATTTGCTGATCAAGCACGGCAGAATTTAATTTTAAAGTCATACAGTTCCAGTCCTAAATATAACTGTAAGTTGAAAGTAAATCTTTAAAATTGCTTGTATTATATATCACTGTACATTGACTCAGTCGAAATAATTTATCTCGAACTTCTGTTCGATCGCCATAAACTGCCATCGACTAAAAGATCACTAAAAGAAATCAATCAAAAATGCAATCAACTTAATCAAGTTTAACCTCCATTGCCCTCATACTGAATTCAACATCTTTATTATGACGGCACAAACATGATTTATAATTTGCACACTTGTTATAGAGGGCTGCATGCTTTTATTGATCGACAGTGAACAATTGATTTGAACCGGTAACCTTTCCCGTATTGATGATAATCGGATTTTAATTGCTGATTTCGATGATGATGATAATAATATTGTTTATCAAAGGAATATATTCAAATTTCTATTACTTTAATGCATACATGTACCACAGAGTACAACTACTGTTCCTGGTACAACCATGGCAATACTGCTGCAATTTTTTTAAATATATATTTCAAACGAATAAGTACATTTTTAAAAATCTGCAAAGCCTAAATTGTTATTGCCATAATATTTGTTATCGACGTATTTTATCAAGCAATACATTGCATGTCAATTTATGTTGTTTATTCAAATGTTAATCCTTTCGTCAAAGTCGTTGTTGTTGAGTAAAGGTTAATACAGTGTAAAACTGATGCACGAATGCAAATGTGTAATAGCGCCATCTGCTAGCATACTCATGTCTGCCTGCTATCTGCTACCGATACCGACATCATCTAGTAATACTGTATAAAAAAAAGTCAAACATATTGATTTGATGTTATATCTGCTATTTATAAAGAACATAATTTAGCTTTAATATTCATAAATTCAATTTAAAGCAATTACGGCGCAATGATTTATTTTAAGTTTTAGACAAACTTATTAAAACAATCAGAATGAACACATGCTATGTTTAACAGCTGCTGAATTTCTGACTAAAAAAATTAAGTTTGGATGCAGCAGTATAATATTTTGAGTTACCTATCCTATTGCTAAATGTAAGTTGTAAGTAAATGCCTGAATTATTGTAATAACATCACTGATTATATGCATTTTTTATTTAAATTTCAAAAGTGACATTAACAAGATTATGTAGATGTTAAGGCGATAGCAAACTCTTACATCTTTATAACATTCACACATCACTTGATTTACTACAATCCTGATGAATCTATTTAAGGATATGAAATTAAGATAAATTAAAATGTATATACCATCACAACAGCTTTTAGGAGCATCTATTTCATATTTGATTAAATTTCATATTTGGTTAATTAAATACCCATGATGACAATGATGTTCTTATTTATTATATTAGATTGTCGCATTATGTAGTTTTCATGTTTTTTTCATTTGTTGATTAAGTCATGGCAGAGTTTGCGATTAAAGTAATACAGATCGAGTCCAAAATATAGCTTTAAGAAGACAAGTAAATCTATAAATAAAATTGCTTGTATTAAATATAACCGCACTTTTCTCAATCTCAAATTTCTGTTCGATCGCCCTAAATTACCATCGACTAAAATAACTGAATGAAAAAGAAATAAATCACTCGTATTTAAAAATGCAATCAAACTTAACCTCCATGACCTTAACATTACATTAAACATCTTTATTGTGACAACGCAAACATGGTATATAATTTACACACTTGTTATATTGTTGTACTGTTGCAAATAAAGCGATATTTATAGGAATCTCCGAGCTAGCCCAATACATATAGCGATCGTTGCTAGCGAAGAAGTGAGCTAGCGAGCGTAAGGCAGTCTAGCACGTCCGACGAGTGAGTTCATGACCGGCCGGGTCCATCGCAGTGTTCGTGATCAGCACACAAATGAGGCAAAAATCACTATCCCATACGCTACATGTCGTTAGCTTAACCCTTTGCTATCTCTAATACAATATACAACAAATCATATTAAGATTGAATAATTGAGAATCGAGATGACCCATGCACACTTTACCTTTAAGTTTGGAATATACAATAGTAATAGTTGAAGTTCATTTTGTATCATGTGTGGAATGTGTAATGATTTTATTCAAAGTCATCTCAACTTCGACCTATATATATATTTATGTATTTAGCAAGTTGTGAGGTAATTTGAAAAGAAATTCATGTTGTCTGAACGTACGCACCATTTTGATTTTACTTTGTCATTATATTTGCTGTTCTTTATATGGTAATTACGTTGAGTGTGGCAGTTTTAAGCGAAATAGAGTAAAATATAATTGTGAAACCAAAACTGTAAGATAGAAACAGTGGAATACATGTGTAATGTCAGAATAAAGTGTGAATATTACATTTATTACATTTTGACTCTTTGTGTTAGATGAAATATTTCATATACATTTAGTTGAACAAAACCGTATGTGTTTTGTAAAGAAGCTTGATGACCATATTGACTGGTAATTCAATCTTTCTTTTCCATCTAATATATCGTGAATAAAGTAAAAATAATGGAAGATATTTAAGTCATATAGTTAGAAGTGCAATTGGTACGTATTGTTGTGAAAATAAAGACTATTTAATAAACATACAGAAAATATCAAAGGTACTTCAAATAAGCCAAGTTCAAACAGATAGGTGAAGATAATCACGGTATAGGAACTGAACGAAAAAATGATACTCAAAGGAGATTAGGAAAATAAACATGAAAACAAAAGTAAGGGAATATTAGAACATAGAGAATATGCCAAGAGAAACCACATACAAGATATATATGGATCACCCTCGACATTTTGTCTTCTTTTCAGACACAATTTAGTCAGAATAGGATCGATTCGAATTTTAGCAAAGTAAATTTAAAACGAAATAAAACTATTCAAGACACATAATTTGGAAAGAAATCTAGGAAATTTGATGTACATATTAAAGAATTGGATTATGATTGGATTGATTTTAGAGTTTACCATTAGTTTTATTATAACATCTGAAGTGGAGTTAGCTAGTTGAGACAACATTTTTTTCTCTTTCGAGTAAAAATACAACAAAGAAATGTTACAAATAAAAATGTGTCATATCAGGTGTAATGCGCACCCAGCATTAGGCATCAGCTACCAAGCCCCATTCCTTTCACTTAACATGTTAAGGATTTAGTAGTTAGTAAAAAACTGACCTTGATGGGTAGAATTTTTCCCGAAATCAAGGAGGCCCGTTAATGGCATAACCAACAGCCTTTTCGTTTTCTATATAGCCTGAAACCCCTATGATACCACACCAAATAACACGCTTGATTCGCAAATAGACAACACAACTGTACTGTATGTTTTAATTTCTCACTGTTTAAAGAAAGCTCATCAAACACCAAACACATGTTCTCTAGATTTATATCAACATCAATATGTTGGTTGACAAGTTGATCAGAACTAGAAGACGTCTAGATAGAAATGCATATCGTGAGGGTCATCTAAACAAAAATGCCGTAACTATGACAATCTAGCATTGGTGCTAAACTACTATCTCCTGACTAAAAATAGCCTCAATCCCGTTTGTGTTTTCTTCATAATTCATTCAATTTGGATACGTATAGCGCTTGTTGAACAGAGTGTAACGGAGATGAGAGGACAAGTATCGAAGAGAAACCCTTTCCTAAATAAGTTTAACGTTTCCTTTAAATGTAAGGGTCATACCACCACGATTTGCATTTTTTTTACAAATTGAGACAATCATAGGTCGATATGATCACTAGCCCTAATTACCCAAACTAAGTACTCTGAACAATGCATTAAATGTAGTTTTGGTTAATTCACTATAGTTGAGGAAAGATGTAGGGAGTATAGATTGAAAAAGGATGAAAGGCAACTGTAGGTAGTACAGGTCTTATAGAGTCCACAGCGGACAACAACGATTTGTGACTATGCGTTTGAAATACTGTCCCAGTAATAACAACTTTACATGATGTTCAGTATAGATTGTAAAAGGATGAAAGGCGACTGTTAAATTTCATACGGTCAAGGGTGTAGAGTTCGCGAATTATTGGTATTTAGGGTTAGGGTTAGGTTAGGGTTAGTGTATAGATTTTAGGATTAGGGTTAGAGTAAAGCGCGAACTTGATCCTAATCGCCATATTCATCGGGATCTTACGCTTCCCAGAACATAAAGTACGATACATAAAGGATATGTGTTATCGTTGAGCTGCGATTCATAGTACACACAGAAGTTTACCATGTGTTCTCTTTGGCGTGAACTTTTAAAACAAAGCCTAAATACCAGACTAGATACTTGTTTAAAGTGACTGGCAACAGCAGTTAATTTATTTATACATGAAACCTTTACATCTGTTTTTGTAGATTTAGTTGGCATACCATATCTTAGAATCCAAACTCATGTTTAACAAAACATACCCAATGTTTCAATTGAAAAGGCTTACGATTACAAGTTTTCTTTAAAGAAAAGATAAACAACTTGATAGAGAGACTTACGCGACCCAAAAAGAATTCTGCGTCTATTTGTAACAAGTTATTTGAACAAATTCA
>JAUMTS010009468.1:0-11613 GCA_032273385.1 Ophiopholis aculeata | reverse complement strand
ACTGGGAGAACAACTCCACGGTGAGCATGAAACTGTCAGTTACTAAATGATTTAAACTGACTGTTTAACATTATTATTTATATTTTTCCATAAAATACCATAAACATAATCTAACACTAGCTTTCTAAAAAAAGATCAACAACGTGCTCCCACATATGCCACTCCTCTACTTACATTAATTACAATGTATCAAACCTAATCAGTTTACAAGCGATATTAACAATGGCATACGAAATTTAAATCGCGATACCTTTCCATGTGTGCACTTATCCCTTAAGAAAGTGCCAATATCGAAATTCATCCTCAGACTACAATGAAAATACTAGTACGGAGAAGCACCAATCGCCAACTCTTGATTTCAACTGAGACTGGAGACTGTTAAGGCTTTACAAGTGAACACATTCTTGAAACTTTTATCTGTTTCCAGGCAACCTTACATACGTCATGAGTATCAGGCAAGCGCAGATGCGGCGTCATTTCTGATTGGTGGCTTATTTATGGTAGTGTTATTCTAAAACCACTTCAGCAGTAATCTCATGTTAGTCTGCGTTAGTTTTGCATCCGAATCTGACTGGAATAAGTTGGAGTCTATTTCATTAGCGGAGCCTTTGCAAGCAGTATTTTCCACTCGGTTTCCTGGCTTCTTTAGAAGTGCAATTGGATAAAATACGCTTAGTGGAATAGGTCGATTTTCATGCCATTACTGTATCCTTTGTTTTTACGCCGACGAATTGTGGACTGAGGAAACAAGAATAAACTTAGGTAAGTCGAAATGGGTACGGCTAGAAATCATAGATTTGAAACAATTAGTGTTACTGCTCTAACATTTTATTAAAACAGTAATCAAATGGATTAAATCATAATTTAGATTGTTTCAAGTCGCAATTTGACGTTCAATTGTTTCTTATTGTTCATATAAATTTATAGAAGTTGGAGTATTACGAATAATTACAAACATGCAAGTGATATATATTTGGGGTTATTGATACATATAAAGATTGTATTCTAAATAATGCCAGAGTTAGTGCCAAGACTGGCAATGAATACTGCCTAAAAACAACCGTGACATTTTAGATAATGTAACTTCTTACTTATCTTACCTATAATTTTGGTCGTTATTAACAGATTTATTTTTTTTTTCGAAAAGTATAATTAGGCATTTGTAATAGCTTGAAATACATACATTTTCTTTTAAGTCCATACCAGTCTTAACCGTTTTGTTATTACAAATCAATTAACACCCCTGCCTACTTTTTTTCACTTTTCAAAACGACAAATACTTGTGCCTTTAATTTTATCTGGAAAACCAGTACCCAAAATAACAGTGATTTGTAACACAATTGAATAATAACGTTAAAATTAAATAAACCTGGAAGTTTAATAGCTAACACGCGAGTATTGAAATAAAGGGCGCGAAAATATCGATTTTTTGACATATATTTATGAGCTGAAAAAAATATAAATATTTCCAATAAATATTCAACATTGCATCTATTAGAGTATTCACACACCTTGCCTTTAACATTTTATAATTAAGCCATTTGGGTGTTTTACACGTTTTGGAGCTTGCAGACATATGTAACAATCATCATTTATTTAGTATTGTGCTACTCATTCAAAATTGTGATGGTTTTTATCCGCCTTTTGTTAAGGGTCTACTGATGGATTGTGTATGAATATGTTGACAGTTAAAGTCGCAAAAGAACATCATTTCGTTGTGAAAATGCACTTACTGCTCTTGAATAGATAAGCATATCAATTGTGTTTCCAGTGTCGTAAAAGTTTAATATTATCAACAAGTTGTGTTGTCCTAAACTTGGGGAAGAGATACGTCATTTATTTATATGAACATTTGCACAAATGCACAAATGCACATTCTAAAAAGGCAAACAATAGTGGCAATGTTCAGTTTATCCTGGCTTGCATTCCATTAAAAACTTTATCAATATGATCTAACGCATCACAATACTGATATTAACAATTATTTTGAGAGCAGTTTAAATATACAAACTTTTTTTATTGAAATTTCCTGCAAATATTCAAATATTCTTGTAGATTTTTTTTACGAAAGAAGAAATCCAAAGTATATTAAAAGTTTCTCCTAATCATATTGATACTTCATGAGCTGACATACTGTTAGCAGAATCATATATTTTTTTACCTCGTTAGGAAGAAAAAAAACACGCTACAGAGACTGAACGACTAATCATTGATTTTGTGTCACCACCTATGGGCATCTCAGATATAAAATAACGAAAGGACAGAGTAATACAAAACAACTCTCATATTGTACTACACGTATCGTGAACTTAGATAATTTGTCATATCTAGAACGATATGTCTGTTAATGCAACGCAAAACTTCGCAAAGCCTGAGACAGCTAAAGTAAAGCATCTACTTGGTTAAATCATTCAAATGTCTAACATAATGCAAAACGTTGCTGCTTGTTGTACATATATTCAAAAAAAATTGAGCGGCAGGCCCCATTTCAAATACTTTATCACACCGTCTCCTGTACGACCTGATTAGCGTCAGTCATTACTTGCATGAATTTCGTTTCCAGCTAAGTGCGAGCTTATGAGCTAGATTATTTACTTATACCGTGGAGGCGAATGCTTGGCTGAGGTTTTGCGGAGGCTTATTGAGCAACTTTTAAGGGTAACTAATCCTTCACACTGTATACATGGATCCAAAGGGGCAAAACAAGGCAATATAGAGGTGGTAACACATTCCCTACTATATATATAGGTAAATCAATATTGCTGTCTATTGTTTCATATTTTCAAAGCAACATTTAATACGAGAAAGACTACAATTGACCGACGAGTTGTGTACGGAGTTAGGTTGTTCTGCTGATTACACTTGCTGTACAATTTAATGTTAGTGTTAACATTTCAATATTTTGAATTAATTAGTGCCTGAAGTTGTACAGCAAAATGTTCAGACGAAGCAGAAATAAGATGCGTACGCAAAAGCTAAAAGTTCGTTATTATAAGCAATGTTTAAATCCGATATGTTACTCGGATACTTTGTAGTTCACATGGGCTGATAAAAATATTATCGGGTGTTAAACGTAATTGTGTTTTCCTGGGCGACATTTGCATACATAATTTGCTACACGCAAGCTCAGTTATAACGTAGCTTTTGATTGGTAATTGCATACGCACTAGCTTAAGTTTACAGCCCTTCAGTATTTAAATCATATTGGTTAGCAACAGTTAAGAAGTAATAAGTTGGAGTCGTTACCGTTTGGAAAGCTCTTAACATTGTGTTTTTATTGTAAATTCGCTTATTTTGTGATCAACTATTACTAAATTAAAACAAGTTGATTTTCGTTTTTGACAGTACTTCATAAATGTGCATGTGATAGATAAGATGAATTTCGAGGACGCTTAAAATGGTTGTTCATCATTTTGAAAAGCAATGATTTAGAAATGTTTAAAATTCATGGGTTCATATTTATAAGTAATGTTAAAGTTTTTTTGGTGCATTCATTGATCTTTTAGATGCCCACGAAGCATAACGTTTAAACTTCTTACTGATCATAAGCATGCTGAATATATATTCAAAATATAATTATACTCCAATACAGCTTACATTCCCAAAGTATATAAATTGTTGACAATAGCTTATGTATCTAAAATTTACTAGTTATGAAGGTAGGTTTTTGTCGTATAAGTTATTAAAATGCTCGGAAGAAATAAACGAAGACAATTTATTATGTGCTTATGTGCTTCTTAAGAACATGATGTTGCAAAATACTTTGCGTTTATAAAATGATTAGAAATACAGCAACGGAAATATCTAGCGAGATATACAAAGGAGAAAGTTATCATAATAATAACACATGCGTAACTAACTGAACATATTTTATACGACATTCCCCACAACATTCCCTTCAAAACATACATTTTTTTACTTTTCATTTGATCAACAGTTGCAAAATGATTTAATATGTTGTTGTGCATCTGTACTGTTACTGTTATTAAAATATATTAGTAGAAGATTTCAGACTTTGGAAAGTTAACAACGTTCATAAACACAAAATGTTACAACTAATCAAACAACTTATTTCCAGATTTGAATCGATATCTATTATACTTTCTATAAGAAAAGAATTTACAGCCAAATGCGACAATTACTTGTTTCACATTGTGCTGGTTTCCTTTTATGTAATTTTCATCATATTACCATACAGTTGTATATATAAAGAAAAACGGAAAATGTTATCAATAACAGGTACGAAAGTGCTCCACTTAAACAATTGAAAATAGCCGAGATGAACCGCTCTACATGTTTTCTTGTGCTTGACTCGTCTTGCGCTAATGATGATAGTAGGCTATCAGATAGATGATGTATGCTAAATATGGTACATACACTTTAATAGTCATGGTGTCACGCATTATACGAGCATACTCCATCAACTTCTGTTTCTATTGATTCATCATCCATCACCAATGACCATGATTATTACCTTTTGTTAGCAATATTAGTTAAATTCTATTGTACGTGTTGCACTAATGACATTGTATGTTGATCAAACAGACCGCTAAATGACATCATTATAAAGTGTAAGATATGAATGTGTAGTATAGTTGAAATATGAATTGGTCATTAAAGTTTATCTCAGTGAAGTGTTATATTAATGTACAGCTTTGGTTACACCCTGCAATTTAGATACATGCAGTGACAAAATACATTCATACTATACTTTTATTTTACAGAATTTTGGTCTGAAACATTGCCAATGTGTTCCTATAGCTAAAACATTAACACATAATTTACCCGTCATGTTAATTTGCATATTTGCATAATTGATTAGCTTTTAATTAAAAATATGCATTTTTTTCGAAATGTTTTAAATTCAAATAAATAGCTACGTGTAATAGCTAGACATACAGAAGTTTTCTTTTATAATTAAGTCCATAGCCGTCTAAACCATTATTTATTACAAATCAATTTACTTAGCTATCTATTTTACGGTAAATCGTTTCACTTTGAAAAACAGCAACAATATTCAAGACTTGAATTTAAAAAAAAAAATAGCTATAAAGACTGGACGACTGATCATTGATTTTGTGTCACCGCCTTAGGGTATACAGATATATAATATCGAAAGCACATAGTGATACAAAACAACTTTAATACACCACACGTTTCATGTGCTGAACCAGTCCAGCAACCTCACGTCTCTAAAAACGCACTGTCTTGTTAACAGCATGTCAATTTGCAATAATGGATGTTTATGGTTGAACTTAGAACAATTGTCATATCTGGAACAATATGTCTGTTTATGCAACTTAAAACTTAGCAAGGCCTCGGGCAGCTGAAGCAAAGCATCTATATACTTGGTTGAGATCATTCAACATTTTTAACATGATGCAACAAGTTGATGCTGGTTGCACATCATTTCTAAACCTTTTGGTAGCAGGCCTCACTTCAAATAGATTACAACACCGTCTCTCTCCACGACTTAATTAGCAGATAGCGTCAGAGATTACTGTCATGAATTTTATTTTCAGATTAGTGAGGGTTTATGAGCTTGATCCTTGACTTTTACCGTAGAGGGGAATTTTTGGTTGAGGTTTTGGGTAGGTTATTTGCGCAACTTTTAAAGGCAACACATCATAGGAGCTCCCTGTATGTATCCAAGGGAGCAACACGATTCAATATCGTTCTGATAACACATGATAAACATTTGCGGAATCAATGATTTACAACATGCGATTTCTTGTTTTAGAGGTACTATATAGACTAATGACGACAATATTCATCATAACGAACGCTACTGTTGCTACCCATCTTCACGTGTATTATTCTGTTTCAAGAGGATTTGTGCTATCTACTGGTGGAGTTTGTCAGACCAGAGAGGATCATTCAACATCACTCATCAATAAAATTACTGAGATAAATTACAATAGGGGGAATTTAAATTTAAAACCCTTAGTATTACACCATTGTTATACCATAACTGCTCATGCTCTATATGTTTCACTACAACTCAACTCGAACCATGCTGAGTTTCGATTTATACATCAAAATAATGAAGATATACGTAAAGATGTCAACAAATCTTCCAAATTATTCCATTACGCTTGATCTTCTAATGAGATAAAAAATCAAATATATCATATGGTTAACACATTGCTATTATTAAAACTTGCAACGGCTATCTAAATTCATTTACATTTACATTATAGGGCTCCGCAGTTTTAACGTCAGTGTCGAAAAGAAAGCTATCATAATATCAATTATGTGCATGACAGATCGTGGTACCAGCCACTCAAACATTTATACTACGTAAATAGAAATGCATATCTTTTAATAATTTAAAACTCGGTTGATTTTTAAAGTTACACTGTCAGATCTTTATGTTTTATCAATAATTTGCAAGAGGTGTTTCCAAGGTATGACAATTTCTACTTAAATATTAATACAGTGGTGATGACGTTGATCGGTAAACATAAATGTATATGTCTCTAGTTTTAGACAATGATGGTATTTAGCAATTTAGCAAAAAGTTAAGCAATCCAAATTCGTTATATATCAAAGGGTTGTTGAGGATCGTTACGCGCTTTAGATTTCAAATCATTCATCTGACCTTCTACTTACAAACATAAAGTGTAAATGTGTCTGCATTCAAATATCGGTATTTACTGTAAATGTTCTACTTCAAGCTACCAAACGATATTCACCCTAAACAATACCAGCAATTATATAAATATATACGATATATGCTACTTGTTAACTGACATGACACACTAACGGATCTACTAACTAGTGCATCAAACAACGCCAGCTAAGGGAGCTATTATGTCTCGGCGAGAGCTTTACCTGGGGTTTTTCATAATCAAGTGTCAATTCATTTTACACATGATAGATCACAGACTTACATTGCAATTTAATATGAATGGTGGTTATTGCGACATTATTCAATGATTTAATTAATTAGTGCCAGAAGTTACTTATCATTGCGTGTAGAAAAAAAACCCAAAACAGATGCGTACGAAAAAACCTGAGCTGTGCATTAGCATTACGTTTGGCACGGTTGTTTGATGCCATAGACTTTACTGTTCATTAATAAGAAAGAGTGAACTATTGGTGGCGCCATTTATCGAAGATCATATTTGTCAATTTACAAGGGTTAGCACTTGAATATTGCCATCAAATCAACATAAAAGGTAAAAGAGAGCAGGGCAGAAATTTTAAAAATGGTTTGTATCAAAAAATGAACGAAATATATTGATACTTAAAGCAATAACAAATTTAGAAAGGTAAACAGCGCCACCAATCCTGACATTACAAATTGATCAAATTTGTGTTCAAAAATGCCTAAAAATGGCTGTAAAAGTAAATATATTTGAAAATAATGGTTGAAAATTGCTAGATAGTATCTGTTTAGACTAACATGTTAATGTTAATTGCAGTGCAGGTTGAAAATTAAATAGTGCATGATGTTTTGTTTAAATAAATAATAAATGACCACATCAAACAACCGTGGGTCAGAGGTTTTACTGACCTAATATGGTAGCCATAGAGCGTTCCTAAGCAAATTAGCTTTTAGTTGATCCCCGATAGCCCCTTCCTGACCTTTGACCTCTTCATTGTATAATGTCTGGGACATAAGTTATTATCATTAAATGTGGTAGTCATAGAGGATTCCTAAGTAATTTGGCCTCTAAGTGGCCTTTGATTGGTGGGTCACACCATAACCACAGATTTCGGGCGGTCGTCCCCTACCACTGTGCAAACTATCCACCCTGTACAACAGTTAGCATGAAGAAACCCACAGCTGGACAATTAAACACATAGATAGACTCTATGATCTCTATAATATATATAGATGTATGCTAGGTATGGTACACACACACACTTTAAGAGTCATAATGTCACGCATTATACTCCGTCAACTTTTGTTTTCGGTTGAACTAGAAATCATCATTAATCATACAATGACCATGGTTATCAGCTTCTGTTAGCAATATTAGTTAATTTCTACTGACCAATTCATAATTCAACTATATAAATTCATATAAAGTGTTTTAAATTTAATTATGCCCTTTCCTTACTTAAAGGAAAAGGCATAATTTAATTGACAACACTTTATATGAATTTATATAGTTGAATTATGAATTGGTCAGTAAAACAATATTGTACATGGAAACTAATTGTCATGATAAATAAGTATCCAAACTATCCTACTTTATTTTGATCAAAAAGTTAAATATTGTTTTGTCCCATAATTGACCATCAGGTTATATCTAAATACTCAATTGAAATATCCATATTCGATATATTTAAAACGTTTAATCAACAGTTATCATCAAATGTACCCGTATGCTATATGGACTGTGTAAATGTAATGCAATCAGTTAGCATGACTGGATCATATCCAATTACGTACCTATCACACACAGGCCAAATACCTTCACTAAAACGTAATAATTGATGCTCATTGACCACAGCACTGATAATTGTGTTTTTGAGAGTAACGTTTATTTACACTTCAGTTGATAGCATATATGGTAAATTATATGTTTCAGTAATGCAACGGGTTTCTAATAAACCGTAATACATCCTTTTACGGTTAAGCCGCCATTTTGAATTGCGAGTAAAAAAAACATATTTAAAATATATATTTTGCGCAATTTTAGAATGTATCATATTTTATTTCATGTTTTGAAGCTTTGTTTTATTTCATATTTTATATTAACATCAGTACTTTAACCAAGCTGCTACTCCGGAATTATTTGTGTTTGCTCGCAATTTAAAATGGCGGCCACTGTTTAAATGTCTGAGCAAGCGCACGCTGCAACCATGAAAGGGTGTATTAGGATCGATGTAACAAGGTAAAGTTTGTGTGAGTCAAATTTAGTATCAATGTAACAAGGTAAAGTTTATGTGAGTCAAATTTGACAGAGCTACATTTGACATTGTACATTTGAGCTAAATTTGAATCTTCTCTGCTAATGTTGTAATGTTTTATTAATACTTGAATACATTGAGTGTAGTTGATGGTTAATTGTATGCACATTTTGACACTTCATTGTCTTTTAGTATTTATGTTAATTTATAGTATTTGGTGTATGGTGTTAGAAAAGTAGCGAGTGATATAATTAGGATAACTTTCATTTGTAGTAATACACAGTTATATTTAAAAATATCCAGTACGTAGGTAAATGAGGCCTGCATAATATTTTTCCCGCATTAAAAAACAAATATATCATCAAAATTGTTTTAGTTCGAATTGCACAATTATTTTTTTCGTATGGTTAATTCTCACTCGTGACGAGGTTTTATTCAAATCTCGCCAATATACTATTCTAATGCAACAACATATGCAAACGGAAAAAAACCAACACATAGTATATTGTTATTATTACTTTTTTTGGAGACACATTTCAGATCATAGCGTACATTAGGAATAATATGTCAAAAAGAAATATAATCATAGGAAATAAACAAATTATCAAGAGACGACAATAAACGCTACAAGCTCGGAAGGCCAATCATTGATCTGAGTGTCAGTGCTTCGAGACACGTCAGAAGTATGCATTGAAAACAACATTGATATACGACACGTATCATGTGCTAAACCTGTCTAGGCACACTGTGTCTGGAAAATGCACTTTCTATAACAACATGTCAATTTGAAATAATGAAAGTTTATGGTTGAACTTAGATAATGTGTCAGATCTGGAACAATGTGCCTGTGACTGCAAAGCAAGATCTTAAACAGTTAGAAACTACTAAAATCCGTTAAAGAAGTGTTGCTGTTGAAATATTATTCAACATCTTCTACATGACTCAACAAGCAGCTGATGGCTGTTGTTTATTTATTCAAACCTGAGGGAGGCATGCAGGCCCCATCTCAATGGCTCTCTCCACAATTATACTTGATTAACCAATTGCGTCACCAGAATATTTCCAGTAAGTCTGTGTGCAGCTGTTGAAACCCTGAGTGAAGAGTTATTAACAGGATTCCGCGCTTATACTGTGGAGTCAATCGACTTTGGTTTGAATTACTAGTTGAGGTTTTGTAGGATAATTTTGCGAATAACAAACGTTTATTGAAGCGAACATGCCTTTGTGCATCATATATGGATCTAAATGGGTAACAAGATGAGACAATATGGCTCTACAAAAAACAACTTTCAGTAATGTGTTTTATTGATGCTAAACAAATGCAGTGTATAAGTACAGTTGTACTCACGAGCTCATTGTGATTATCCAAAAAACATACGTGGTGTTTCGAGAAGGTGCAATAAATAATAATTTCCTTGTATTTATGTCAAATTTTCCTAAGGGTATTTTAGCCTTTTCATGTAGCAAGAAATATTGTATGCGCATTTAAACCATGGGTCAGAGATGCTCATAATTGTTATGACAATCAGCAAAGGAAACAAAAGCAACCCTTAAACGGTCAGCGTGTGCCATACTACCGACTCATCTGACCCTGGAGCTGACAACTTGTCATCTCTGACCATCCTATCTGCTACATGACTGGTGACAGGTTAACGCCTCGACCGTACACGTATATCACTCCTATCAAGTGTTAAAAGTAAACTAAAACTGCAAATATACAACATTTAAAAATACTGAATTACTAAATGCAAAGCTAACAAAAATAGCCATAGTAGTCCTCTAAAGGAATTCGAAATTATATTATATTAATTGATTTACTAATAATCTTGAATCTTTTTAAGTTAAGAAAACTTTCATCAGGATTGATGGACAACGTTTAATTACGTTTTAGGTTTTTAATCATTTAACATAAATTAAACTATTATATAGTTGGATGTTGACTATAAATGACTAATCACATTCACATTTAATATAAACAGAAATAGCACAATAACGTCTTTTTAACAGCTACGAAAGTGATCCACTTAAACCTATTGTCTATCGGCGAGATGAACCGCTCTAGATGTTTTCTTTTGCTTGACTCGCCTTGCGCTAATAATTATAGTAGGCTCTCAGATAGAATATGAATGCTATCTATGGTACAAACACTTTATTGGTCCGGTGTCACGCAGTACACTTCATCAACCGTTGTTTTTTTAAAGTAGAAAGCATCATCCATTATAAATTGACCATGGTTATTACCTTATGTTAGAAATATTATATAATGCTAGTGAGGCACCGACATAGAATCAAACAGGCCGAAAAAGAACATAATTAAGTTTAAAGCACTTTATATGAATGCCTATAAGAGAAAGTTGAATTGGTTGGTACGTTTCACAGTTTAGCTTGGTAAAGCTTTAGTGTATACAGTTATGGTCACACTCTGCAATGTAGTATCGCGTAGTAATACAATATTGTACTTGAAGAATAATTGTTTTGATTTTGACACTTTAATTACATGCATTGTCTTGTGAACTCAATAAAAGAGGAAAAACAACAATTTTGTTGTGATCATGTTTAAACCAACTAAGATTATTTATTTACTATCCATTTCCAAAGAACATTTACTGTCGGTCTAAAATTCATTCATCGATAGGTAACTATAGAGGTCCACTAAACTTCTTAAATTCATTATCTGGATCATATACAAGAAAAGACCTTTAATAATTTAGATTCTATGCCAGTCATTTAAATAGCAAAAGCTTTGAT
>JAUMTS010009357.1:0-11624 GCA_032273385.1 Ophiopholis aculeata | reverse complement strand
TTAACAGTCAAAGAAAAGGTGAGAGGTCGTGTCGCCTCATTTGTGCTTGTACAAGCACAGGAGCTCTAGTTATATATATATCTGTTTGGTGTACATGTGTGCTGCCACCATGTTCGTGGCAAGAGTAGATTTTTGAAAGAGGGCTCAAATCATGGGCTTTTCAGCAGTTCCTCAAGTACACCACCTTGGAGGAAAACCAAACCCTCTTTTTCCTAGATTTCTAGAAACACTTTTCTGGCTATTTGGGCAAGATCACATCAATTTTGCCTGTATCGGAAGTAGGCTTTCGAAGTTGTCATTTTCCACATTTTAATTATTTACAAGCAAGTCCAGTTTCCAAATGCTATAAAGTGCACGTGTTTGTTGAGTTCAAACCTTCAAGTACATTTTGTATACGGTTGTGTTTAAAAAAAAACACAACGTTTTACGAGGTCATGAATTTTATCCCTTGCAGGCAAGACAATTTGTTTTCGATTTGTATGAGATTTCAGATGCAAACTAACTTTCAAATATCTTTTTATTTTTACAAGAGGCGCAGCTTAATTTTGGACTTTTTAGTCGTTTTTACTCTGCACCGTTTGTAAATATTTTGCACAAAATGAAGATTTACGATACTATGTCAGTGATAAACAGCAATCAGCCCTATATTGAGTGTAATCACCCGTTTCCGTGATATTTTGGCTTCTGTGAACACGTGATTACGTGAACAAACAAACCCAGGGGCACTCCCATATAAATCAGTCGTTGGTATATTCGGCCCGAATTCTAAAGCAGGGGGTATTTGGTGAGGCATAGGGAGAGCTTTGGGTGAAAATATATTTGACAAATAAAAAGGATTTTTTTTCCACAAAATGTGAATAAGCTTCACTAGTTGATGAAATTATGTAAAATAATCGTGAGTTGTCAGTGATCAAAAATTCCAAAAAACATTGGGTCTTGCAAATGACACACATTCGTCTTATTATAGTTGGTTAATCACTAGCAATTTCAAGAAACAATCAGAGTCTACGATACCGTTGTCATGGATCCTACTGTTCTAGAGACTGATATTTCCTAGTCCCCGTAGAACTGTTAACACACTTACTAGACACACTATGCTACGCGTCAGTTGTTACATTGATCTTACATTTTATTCCATGCTAGTTCTTACGTAGAACACCCAGTTTCATAGGACACTCAGTTTCGTTACACTGGTGTAATGAAACTGAGTGTCCGATGTAACGAGGTGTCCTATCTAATAGAAGTAGCACGGAATAAACTGTAAGATTAAAGAAACAACTGATGCGTAGCATAGCGTGTCTAATAAGTGTGTACACGGTTCCATTGGCACTAGGACATCTCAGTCTCTATGACAGTATGATTTATGACACCGATATCGTAGACTGTGATTGTTTAAGCCGCTGCTGGTACCTTGAAAATCCTTCGAATAAAAGCGATTCGTAAGTAGTGTAGAAGTTTAAAATTCTCTAAATATTTATTTTATCTCTACTACCTGTGAATCTACATCGACACTATTTAAATATTTCTTGAGTATTTTGACGATACTTTTAAAAGTTTCGATGCATACAACGTTTTGAAATAAAGGATTAGCAAATTATTTTACCTGATGTGTGTATATTTTCTTATGTCTCAGATTTATTTTTTGTTGTTGCAAAGATGCTGATCTGCTGGAAGCCGGAGTGAATAGCAAAACGTTCCCATACGTTACAGGATGGGGATTGACAAAGGCGTATATACCAGGATTTCCACAATCATGGTCTCCCCGTTCCAAACACCTTAAACAATTGGCGATACCGTTAAGAAACCGAACAACATGTGCTGCTAGTTTGGAATACGCTGGAGACTTTACAGAACGTATGATATGTGCAGGGTTCATCGAAGGCGAACACACAGATAGAGGGGTGCGTATAGCTTATACTGGACAGAAAGATACTTGCGATGGTGATTCTGGTGGTCCCCTTGTTAGAGCGCGAACTGTTGGTGGGATACATATATATCACCAGATTGGTATTGTGAGTTGGGGTGACGGTTGTGCACAAAACGACACTTTCGGGTTTTATACAAATGTGCCATTGCTGGTAGATTGGATTAATAACAAAACACTCGGAATGCCATAAACCATGTATAAAGTTGAAGTCTCGGACTTGAAGTAAATAGAGTAATAAATAACTGGAGTAAATGGTATATACTGGAATATAATTAATGTACCTTTGTATACAACATGTAAGTTTTTAGTAGATTCATGTACAATGAAAATGAACAGAACATAGTACATAGTATTTGTTATAATTGTAATTTTCGCCATTGTGATGAGTTTTTAACTAGAATAATATTGCATAATTATAACATGAACTGTAATGTCAATTACTACTGACCATACTGACAAAGTCTCTATTTGAAAGAAAAAGCAAGCTATTTTAGACAAATATGTTTTTTTGCATTATGGTGGCCAAGGTCAAATACTTTCTTATAGTTAATCTGTATAAAAGCACAAATCTTCAGCTTTATATTTTTTTTCACAACACTATCACGCTATGATAGAATAGCGGAATATTACACCAACAAAAATTAATCGCATAATTGGGTAAGCCAGAAATGACTATTGTTATCATAATTATAATTCGGTAATAACAATCAGACATATAAGGTATCATTTAAATTACATCCCTTCATTTTTTTAGGGATCTTGCATGGATTGAGTAGATTTAAAATAAATGATTTATCGTTCTTTTTTTTTAGAAAGAAACCATGTTAGTCTAATATAGGATAAATCGGTAGGTTTTTTGGGTGCAAAGTTGGTAAGACAATAAAAGTCAAAATGTTTAGCAAAACACACTTTCCAATGCCAGTGAAATATATGCTAAATATTGCTTTTTGGTGACCCCCCCTCACAACATAGTAATTTAAATGAGTAGTTGTTTTAAATGTTACAATTTAATTTGTCCTTAAACAAAGAGCAAACCGTTCTAAAGTGCAAGACCCCGTAAGGTTCAGAATACACATATTCACACATAGTCATTCTAAACATTGTTGATAATTTTCTTTTGTTTTATATATTATTACAGTTGGCAAGATATATATTAAAATATATAAACATATTCTAATACCCTTAACGGCATAATGTATATTGTTTTTAGAAATGGATTTCGCTAAAATTGAGCTTGATTATTGTGTATGTCTAACTGTTGTGCTTTGTAAACGTTAATCCGCACCAACAACAAAAACAAACAAAAAACGTGTGTACGTAAATTCAAATGGCGTTTTCTCCTACATGCTATTAATACTACAACACGTGTATTAAAAACTGGATTCCGATAAAAAAATACGAAATCCTAAATGTTAAATGAATTAAACCGATTTTAGCTCGGTCATTCTGAGAGTACAACAATATGGAAAACAATCATGTACAAATTCAAAATGTTTGTAAAACTTGAAGGCGTTTAAGTAAAGAAGTTCTATGCCTTTAACTAATTGTATGTCTTTCTTGTTTTCTAAACAGGTGCTAACACATAAAACATCTAACTAATTTTAACGATGCCACTTCAAGGTTTTTAGTTGTAAAATCAAGATGACATACTATAACATCTTTTTGCATATTAAAGGGACTACCTGTCATTTCTACTGATCAAAAAAAATTAACTAAACATTGCCAGAAGCAAGTACAGAGACATATGAATCAAAGCAAACAATAAATTCCCATAAAATTGCTGAAATTGTGAAAAAAGGAGGGTTTTTATTAATGTTGATTTTTGAGAGCCCTATATAAGCAGTGTTTTTTCCCTAAAGTTTTTGTTTCATAAAATGTGGTTTTCTACTTAGAGAAAAAAAAAATCAAATTTCTTAAACAAGAAAAAGTTTATATAAGAATATATAATTTTATCTTCACACATAGTCAAGTACACCATTCAAGTGCAAACATCAAGATTTATATTGTTTGTTTATAGAAACACTCTTCTGAATTAAATCGACTCCGGAGCCAAATAAACTCAGATCGGACAGAATTGTCTCTATTTCCCACATTTCGTAGTTTCTGCAAAAACCTTTGTAGTGGTAAGTTAGTATCGGAAAGATGTCTCTATACATGTAAAACTAAAACATATATTGTGGAAAAAAGTGAAATTTGAAATTCAGGATGATGGGTAGTCCCTTTAAGGTCTGTGCTAATAATACAGACGGGTTGCATGCCCTATAGCTCAACTATCTTGTCCCCGTGATACAGTTTGATGTGCGCCATACGTTGACTATACATGCATGATAGAGTTAACAACTATAATGGTTACAATAATAACAACAATAGGGAATTATTGGGCATATATGAACATACTCACAATTGGCATCAAAACATTCATGTAAATCTTGATTTAATATATCTACAAATGTGTCCAATTCAAATGCGGACTGAGTTGTCAAAACTATAGTTACAATCTTCCCAAAATAGTAACAACTTCGTGATAAGCACCCACGACAACTTTAACAACCACATAAATGTTCTTCATATATTGTCGCATTGTTAACACACAATGAATCGTAGCAAATAAGCCTCTTGTCACTTTTCTGTACCAGTACCTAAATTGTATATTTTTTGTAATCTTGCTCTAGACCTTCATGTTCATATTTGACCTGCCGTAAAAAACCCACAAAATACCCTCTCTGTTTTTCAAAATGTTAAAGACACCAAGTTGGAGTATATTGGATGTGTTCAGAAACATGTGCCTGAATGCTAATAACTTAAAACATAATAGCCTTTATGTTTAACAGTTATATCTTTACTTCAAAATATATTTTTTTGTTCATTCTATATTAAACATAACATTATTCTGACTCATAGACATGATAGCAGGCACGCATTCACATAAACATCATATCTGTTTTTCCGAGTGACAAGCTCTATCATTAAATTAAAAGTTTCCGCTCTCAGCGATTTAGTTTTTCAAAACAAGAAATGCATGGCAATTGAACTCCGCTATTGCACCGATTACTATGATTACTCGATCCCGGTTACATGTCCTACCTGTCTGATTTCCTTCTGATTTTTATTTCCGTCTGTTGAAATTATTCAAACAAATGAATTATCACTAATTTAATGAACATTTATCATGTTTTGATGTTTTATAACTGAAAGGTTATCTCTAGTAACAATGAGTAATAACGAATTTCAGTGATAAATGCTAAAATCTTGACCAAGGTTGACCTAGGTCAACCACGGTCACGTGAGGTCATATATTAGAATGAACTGGGTCAAACTAGGTCACGCGAAGTCAGTTTCGTCAAACATGGGACTTTCGCTCGACTTGCGATACAAATAATGGGGAAGATTTTCATTTATGATTGACTGATTGTCATTTCTGTTGTGCGGTGGGAAAGTTTAAAACGATTTATTTGTATATTATTTACCGACAACTTTGAACTTTCTTTTATAAAACATAATTTAATATATCTGGTAAATTAATCAAGTTAATTGAGTGCGTCTAGCCTCTACTGAAATGCCCAACATACAAACATACATAAATATAGTTAATGGTAGTTGTTTAAATTGCAGGAAGGATTTTGATCATGTTGATGTTGACTACATTTGCTTTTTAAGGAAGTTATTCACATGTTGTTGCCGCCCTTGCTTGATTGAACTGCGGCAATGGATTGCCCGGTAACATAATACTAATGCTATACTCATTGGCTGCAATTTAAGTGTATACAAATTGACAATTAACAATATTTTTTCTCAAAATCACGGTCTTTCTAAATGTTCTAAGGCACTACTAAACTATTTCTAGGCTTGGTACTCAATTGGGCGTATTATTTAAGCTGAATCTGAATATGGTGATGGAAATTTTAATGTTGGAGGAATTTTTTTTAAAGTTTCGACATATCGTTTACGTCCGTGTGAAGATAGTTAACTATATTGATATTGACCCCCCCCCCCCTTAGGTAGGCTACCCATAGGGACTGTATGGGGGTGATCCAAAGTGTCAAACTACATTCTGGTTTGCCTATTTTACCAGTTTTTAGGTAACATTTGCACCTGTTATCTATGTTTATTTGTTATTTCATGGGGAGTTTGTGAAACTTCCGCTGTTGGTCCTACGTTCCATTCACAACATTTCTTAATGCTTACACAAAGCGCCTTTTTTAAACTAACTACCGATCATGTGCACGGACACTGTGCAATTATGTATGGACACCGCGCGGGGTTGTTCAGCAACTACTTGTATTTAGGGGTATGTAATGGTCACAATCATGCGATATGACTCTTTGCTTTTTATGTACCCAATCCTTTAGATATATATCGTCTCTCATCCCGTTACGCCATGTATCATGTCATTCAATATGCTCATATAGGAAAAACTCAAACTAATAAGGAAGACGCCACTTAATTAGGCTTGACTTCCTTATTTTCCTTGCTATAGACTCCGGGTCATTTGGCAACTCTACCTAACCGTAGCAGCTGCCTTCCTAGGCTGCCTGCCTGCTTATTTGTTGACTAGCAATGGTCCCCGGTTGGTCGGCCAGGGGCCAAACAGACTCATCCGTTTGTGTACTTTTTTATGACTATAGCTGAACACTATCCGGATATTCATCATTCGCACCTCGGTTTTAGGTTAGGATTAAGTATTTAGGGTAGCATTATTTAGGCATTGAAATCGTATTCGCACCTTAGGGTTAGGTTAAGATTAAGAGATTTACAGGTGTGACGATCGAGCCTATTAAGCCGCATAAGGCCTAGGGTAAAGAAGGCTTCAGTTGGTACGTTCAAACGTCCTAACTAAGAGCGTTTTCTCTATGATCATTATGATCTTGTATCGTGTAAGCGTGTATTGGACATTGACAAGGATTAGCACAACGAGATTAGGACGACTAGATACAAGTGCATAAATCGTTGTGTATATTGCATCTAAAGAAGTTAAGGCGAGCTACATGATCTAGGCACCCTGGGTACGGTGGGAAATTTAAGAATTGGTAAAAAGATTCCTGACAATGCACATCTCTGAAATTTGAAAACGGCTAATACTTGTACACGACGAAGGCCAGTCAAATGATGACTTCGTGCTGAATATAAAGTACCCCAGCCAGGTGAAAAAAATCAGCGCGAGACACTCATGTCAAGAACCATGTCAATACCCCTCCTTGTACTTTTGAAATATAATTCCGATATTGCAATAAGGGGGTTATGATCACATCGAATGCCAGTGGGTGTATAGTCAGTCAATTCGTTACTCACATTGCTCTAATAAACTGCCAGCCCATTACTTCCCTACCTTACAGCAGGGTCACTGACCAAAGAAGAATTTTAGGTAGTCCCGTGATGCATTTCGGTTCATTTTCTGTGAATCGCGGCTGCAGCATTAATCATTAACGAAGGAAATTCGAATGAACACCGCACAGTTTGTTTCAAATGTAGACATTTCCATTTGGGAGTCCAGACGAGAAAATATGTGGTTAGAATTGACTACTTTTACCCTAAATGGAATACTAATATAGTTTAGTCCTTTGAGATACTGTGTCTTATTCCACTGACTTCTGGGAATTTGAGAATACAAAAATATCTTCTCTGGTTATATATCATGTGCATCAACTGTGTCTGCGGATCCATAATCATGTGTATGGATAGTTTTATGGGCCTTAACTTTATATAAATAGCCACGTTTACAGTCCATGCTGAACATTTAACCGAAATAATGTCCCAAAATAGCGGTGGCTATCAGCAGAGGATGCGCTTTCAAGCTATCATTGCGACAGTTAGTAAGTCGGCAAAGGGGTTAGGTTAGAATATAGAGGATTAGTTACGCCAGTTTCAAATTGTGATAAAACTTGAGAAATACACAACAATCGAATGATTGGTTAATCAAACCAGGACAGGAAGTATATCAATTATGTCAATTTACGTATTTGAAACCAAAATGACAAAATTGGTGGTTTAACATTATTTTCTATCAAGAACGAAGTGGTAGCATTATCTAGAACATATCACGACGTAAGCAGGAGAAATCTGTCCCCATCAGCATAGTTCCTCCTCCACTGACACACATAACGCATGTATCAAGTATCACCAATATGAACTGATACCTAATATGCCTTAGTCGCTTACGTACACATACCGCACAACAACAATAGACAAGATAGGTGTGCGTTCATTAGTTTATCGCTGAATACATGGATTAATTGTGTTAGTGAATTTGGTACTGCGCATCTAGGGTCGCAATTCTCCTGTCGTGGACAGGGAGGTAAATAAGGATAATTACAATTGGGCAGTTTCATTAATTTTTGCCCAAAAATCAACGAAAATAATTAACTGGGTGGGCAACTCGGTAATTTTTTGAAATATCCATGCAATACACGCACTTATTTTGTCCAAATCTACATAATTTACAAGAACTTTCCTGGGGGCACTCAAATATGAAACTGACGTACAAGCACCGCCGGCCATCTTCGAAGTATATAGGTATCTTTGATGACAACTTACACTGAAAAAGAGTGTTCTTTTGGTGACAAGTTACCTAAATCAGGAGTCTTTAGGCTAAACACTTCAAATAATTACTTCTTTGTGCAACATTTTGACAAAATATGTGATAACTTTAAACCTACCTGACATATTTTTCTCTTCTTTTGCCTTTTCTAAAAATATAACGTTGCCCAATATGTTTTGGGCAATTAATTACTGGGTGGGTAAATTTGGTCAATGGGCAGGTTGAATTAACTGGGTGGCCAAAATAATTAACTGGGTGGGCATTTGGCCACCCAGTTAAACAGTTATTTACCTCCCTGCATGGTAAGGTGCTCAAATGATGCGGGTGCTCTATTAACTAAAAATAAAGGACGCAAAGCTGTTTTGGTCGTTTATAATACAAATTACTTTTAGCACTCAACTCATGAGAGACCCGGTAAGCTTAATTATAAGAAACTAACAAGACAATTCGTTTTCTCGCACTCATCAATCTGGGGAGCTTTAACATATGTCATTTTTAAATCAAGATTTAGGAAGGGGGAAGTATTCTCAAGTAGTTTCACTTTCTAGCGTTTTTACCTAAGACGTTGCATTTCTAGAAGCGCTAGTATATAATATCTCTTAAATGGCAAGGTGGAGATTGACTTTGATGCACGCGCGTGCTCATTTTGAAGCTTTAACGGTTTAAGTTGTGACAGCTCGGTACTCGCAAAAAAATGTTTTTTTAACCATTGGAAGATAAGGATCCATTTATTTCCTAAATACTACTAACCATGTAACAAAACATTGTTGTATTTGTCTGAGCAAGAAGTAGAACTCACAAGCCTATGCGTCGAGGGAGGAGATATGAATATTCCTTTTTCTTATCTCTTACGGGCTAATAGTAAACTTGTAAAATGCTGTTGTATTTTCTTTTCCTGCTCTTTTCGTCCCTTTTCAAGCTCTTTTCTTAACGTCCATCATACATCTCAGTTTGTTAAGTGACTTTCATGGCATGTGCTTCTTTTAACGGAAATTCCTCAAATCGCAACATGTCCTCCCCATGGACCATCCTGGATTAACAAACAAACAACAATAGGTCTTGCGAAATGGAAAAAGATTTAAAGGAAAAACATCTCTCACTCAAACTTGTCATATTTGCATCGATATCATTTATATATTTACGAAAGTAAAGTGCAATATTTGTAAACTGAAAGCACAATCGATTCATCCAACTTATTTAAGCGTGTGTGTGCCCCATCAAACTGTTACATAATATACACAGGCAAAGCCTGCCATGATAGTGTACAAAGGCAAAGCGACATAAATGTATTTCCTTTAGATCAATAAACGAAGTTTTTCACCCGACAAGAAATCACGAAATTATATCCGTCAACTGTACAAAGTAAATTGAACATATTGGGACACGGTGGGTATTTAGATAAACATTTCATTGAAAGAGAAGCTGATAAGCTTCATAACACTAGTGAAAATCTAAAGCTGCCAGGTTCATATTATTGTGGTTAAAAATCTACGACTAGTGTCTTCTGCATTTAGACGAGTTATCCTTGTTAGCTATTTTTCATATTTGTGATAAATAGTTCAACATTAAAGTGTATCTTATGGTGTTTTGTTTTTGCTTTTGCCTTACATGTTCATGTCAAGGCCAAAGTTGTTCTGATTTATTAATCTTGAAATGATTTTACTGTTTTTATATCGGGGGAAATCAGTTTGTTCGATTTGATTGCGTGTCTATAACTGCAGTTCAGGACACTAATTATTTTCGATACATGATGCATAGTAAAGAAAACAAAATATTATTATACATCTTCTCCTAACGGTTGTTCGTTTAAATAATATAAGAAATAACTCTATTAATTTATGGGAATTATGTTTGATGTGACCATATGCAACGTTATAGAAACATCTTATATGAACATGACGTTATCATTGACATATATTGACCAATCACATACCTTTTCATGCACATGATATTATTATGATGTTATGCGAGATCATTTAATGATATCACATCATCAAATGTATTTGTTAATGTGACATTGACAACATAATTTGACATTTAGATAATAAACTATATATATAATTTGTACCGTAAAGATTATAAAGATATGCGCTTGCCTTTTTAAATTTTAATCAAATGTTAAGACAACTGCAAAATCGTAAACAAAATAACTTTTATGACCTTCAGGATGAAACAATAAAAAATAAATTTCCTGTTACTTACGTCAACTTCCGGTTAATCCGTTTAACATAATTACTTTGCATCTTCATGTATCTTAAGGGCTGCAGAATTGGTTAAACAATTTCTACCGAAAATGACCAAACCCTGATTTCCATTCTTTTCCATTTCCATTAATATTAGTATACATCATGATCGGTCGCTTCTTAAGTTCTCAGAAAAGAATTGTTTTGTGGAAAGCACAATATGGCGTCTTCAAGGGAATGGTGGTTTGACACGGCTTCTCTTTATAAACGATTTTTAAAGTCGTAGTTTTTCAAACAGCTTATAATTTTAAGTTAAAGTCAATGTATATTTGTACATGAAATTTGGATGCTTCTTTAGCTCACTCTTTTATATTCGTAATTCAAAAAACATTTTATGTGGGTTCATTTATAAAGAATGCAAAGTTTGCATTAACTAATTTACGGTAGAAATTATTGAACAAGTGCGTCGATCCATAACAGTGTACATTCATTTTCATGATTAATGGCAACAAATAGGTCAACATCTTTATTGCGCAAATCCATTCAAAACACTTTAGATTCGTTAATCTGAGTTACGTTTTAGAATTCCACAATTCACTATAAGGAGATCATTCATGTTGAATAGATACAAACTAATAAAGCCAATTTCCTCAATACAAGCAAATCAACACGAAACGTGCGACATGTCACGAATCTATGTAGCACTCTTCAAAGGGATTAACATGCAGCAGAAAGAACCATGGAATGCGCCTGGCATACTAGGTAATCAAAATTAGATGTACATCTATACTACTAAAAAAATGGATTCTGTCTCTCTGTCTGTCTGTCTGTCAGCCAATATGCTAAGGAACGCTCTATGGCTACCACATTCGGTAGGAGGGTAGGTGACAACCACCCGAGGTTCACTGTTGGGTTTTCGTAGTGACCCCACTGGTCAAAGATCACCTAGAGGTCAAATGGCATAGGAATGCCCTGTGAC
>JAUMTS010009246.1:0-11626 GCA_032273385.1 Ophiopholis aculeata | reverse complement strand
TTATAAGCCACCATTATGGGGTTCAAAATCCTGATATTAATCAACAGTTGTGGTTTGAGATGGTTTTCGCAAGCTGACGTCTAATTAAAAGGGATGTTAATAGTGTTAGTCAAGTATTCTTTGAACATTAATGTTTTATATATCATCAACATTAACTGTACAGTGTTCATCATAACCTATTGAATACTCTGTTGATCTTATATCTGTGTTAAAATCTTGTAAATTTCTGAAAAACGATTTTCAGGGTAACTTGGTTCAAAACATGGAGTAAGAAGATTGTACCAATTGCATTTTTAATTGCTTAAACCCAAAGCGACATTTGTTTGTATAGTGAGGCAAATTGGCCTCCAACAACAAAACTAATTTGAAAGGACCAACAAATTTAAAATTGACAAACAAAAGCAAGTGTGACACAATCCTGTGTCATACGAGGGCAGTATTCATTCCTTGTCATACCAGCTTTATTTCAAAATATTGGTCAACAGTATGAATTAAGTAAAGCAAACTTTATCAGAACCTTAAATAGAATTAGACAATTATCAAGTTGATAAGTAAACAAAGGGGTAAACTATTGATCTTGTCTAATTAAAAACCAACTGAAGGTTGATTGTAGGACAAGGGAGGAACATAAAGGGTGAAAATGGCAAAGAATTCATGCTTGCTTTGTGCATCACCACTTCGTATAACGGGCGAGATTCGTCTTTAGGGCAAAAGGGGAAACAGTTGATTTTGTGTGACCGTAGTTGGTTCAAGAAAAAAAACCTTTGTATCTCAGTTTGTTTGTTCAAACAAGCAGTTGGAATATCTACATCTTCAAAGAGCGATAAATAAAACCAAAGTGACCTACATCAGTTTGTTGGTTTGATTTTTAAGCTGTAAACTAGTTGTTTTAGAAGACATTTTGAGGTATCACTCTTGTAACTCCTCAGAACAGCCGAGGGCCTTGTGAAAGGTAGTCTTAATGGCTACAACATGGTTTACCAGGTGTGTCACTTCTAGGAGTGTTTCCAAAATCAAGTTTAACCTAGTTTTGAGAGTACTAAAGCTTATTGATAACACTTGTAAGGAAACAGCAGTCATGAAGTTTGACAAACAAAAAAGACAGCCACATTTGTTGGAGGGGGACGATGGAGTCCAGAAATGAGGAGCCTTTCAGGTCGGCTGTGAAGTGAATCTTGTGATCATTAACTCCCACGCTGCCCTTGTTGAGCAGACAACGCCAGCAGATGAAGGACAGATTAACAAAAATCATCAAAATACATAAATGTATCATTATTTCACTCAGTTGCTTTATTTGGGATCATAATGTCAAATTGAGTATAACCAATCTCAAATTAAGCTAGATTTTCTAGAAATACTGCGGTTTGGGGGTACAAATCTGATGACTAACTTTGAAGTAACATAGGCTACTATCATTGACTGCTTTAAATGTTAACCATCGATGACAGGCTATTTTGTTCAAGGTGCGCTACACAGGATATTCAGCTCTACATTGCAGCTTTTTTCTCACTCTTGTTCAGTCTTGGGCGATGAAGACATACTGTAGATGTCTCATAATGTTGATTTGTCAATTCCACCTCTTCAATAAGTTTTGTTGTTTCAGTAGAAGAGGTGTAAATTAATTTTTTGGCTAACATTCACTAGTCCTGATTGATCACATCATTGCAACTTATTGGTGCAGAAATAGTGCATCTTTCACAATATTAAACTTTTTACGTAAATGTGACTCAAAAATGTTGCGGATGAAGATGACACTTCTAAGGAAACAGGTTCCACAGTAAAATGCTTGAGATTTCTCAGATTTAATGTTGTGCAGGTGCGTTTGGGATAGGCATTGAGTGGTGATCTGAATGGGGTGGGTCTGGGTGGACATAATCTAGGTTTGAAGGCAATGTGTCATCAAAAACACATAAACTTGACACATTTAGAAGAGAAATGATTTTCATAATAACAGGAATTCAATGATTAGTGCCCAGGTATACTAAAGGGAAAGTGATGAAAAGGATCTTACTAATACCTTAGCGATGACACTTAAGACAGTACATTCCTTATCTTAACTTTGTGTGAGAATTCAAGCCCAGGCGGGTTGTGAACTTGATGGATTGAGCTTAGTATTGGTTTAATTAGAAGAAGACAGATCTCGAGGTGCCAAGATTAAGGCAAGACAGATTAACTAGCCTGGCAAGTAGTTACTTGTTAATCCATGGATGCAGCCAAGATGAACGCTTCAAACACAAGACTCGATAATGGATGGTGTACGAAATCTTGAATTATGGGCAGCGCACGGATAAAGTGATACAAAACAAGTAAATTGGAAACAAGTAAATTGAGTATAGCTCATCAATGCGTAAAACTAACTTCATGGTGACATATTGACCATTTTACTACTGTAATGGCCAATGTAAATGCACATAAATTACCTTTACGAACACATTTCTCAGCACTTGAACTTATTGTAGACCGCTATTATGGTCGATTATCTGTTCGGCTAAAATTGTCGCTTCCGCGTTTGTGAGTTGTGGGTATCATCGCCGCTAATGTGTCTCTAAGTGACTTGTATGTGTGTATAAGTCTAAAGAGATTAGTGCTGCCCTCATGTGATGATGCGTGTAAAGAGACTTGTCGAAAGAAGTGACCATATTTAGAAGCCCATCAACTCGTTATATGAGTACTTTTGATTGGTCAATCTTGTCACGTTACTTCTTGTTGTCATTTCTTTTGTTTGCCACTTTTACTTGCTACTTAATCTGATGTAGTGGCTAACTTTTTGCTAGTCAAGTCATATCACCTAGTGCACTATATTATCATCTTGAGTGCATTTTAAAGTGTGTGAGCATCAATGTCCATTTCACAAATTATGGACAAAGTGCTAGACATGAGGACCAATTAGCGGATGTAATGATGTGACCAGACTACCTCAATACTGAGGAGGGAGGGGGTAAAAGGGGATGTCAACTCGCTTTTCTACTATAACTACTTAACAACTAGCCCCGAATAGTGGTGTGGCCACAAGGAGAGGGGGCAAGGTGGGCAGAGTGCCCCATCTAACAAAAAATTAACATAACATTGGGAAAAGAGAGAAAACAATTGGAAAAGGAGTAATTCGGGAAGAAATGGCAAAAATCATCAAGGTTCTTTTACCTTGCCCTACAAATATTTAGGGTTGGTTGCAAACATTGTTTTGGTCTAGCAATTTAAAAATATCATCTAGTTAATAAAAAAAGGCTTCATGACTTAATCATTAAATGCTCTGGAACGTACAAAATATAACATGGCTGTACTTTGGCCATTAGGAACATTAACGGATGCACTAATACCAGCACAGTTGGCTGAGATAATCTCATTTATTATTAAAATCCAAGTGTAATTGCATTTCTATGGGAACCAAATCCATTAGTTCACATGGATGGTCATTATATATGGTCCACTTGATATGTGTGTGTGCAACATTAATTACATTGAGTTGAGATGAACTTGAAGTGTACTTCATGTGATAGAATGTTTTTCTAACTTGACCATCAAACAGCACAATGATGACTATCAACAGTCATACAGGATGATATAGGGGGCCTCTTTTGCTCCGGGGCCATATTAGCCCCTCTCTCTCCTACACCCATACTAAGCATACCAGTGGATGTTTCGGTCTTCCGAGCAGTTAGGGCGGCATTAGGGTCTTCATGCAATTTTCACCTCCACTCAATTTTTGTTCATCTTGGCCTACAATATTTCAGTAAAAGTATGTCATTTATAACATTACTGTGAAAGGTCATAGTAGCCAACTGATTAAAAACAAAATATTTGCAATATTTAATTTTCAATTTTTTATTCTTTTTTAAACTTATGCATAAAACTACCAAAGCCAATCTCCTCTTCCTAAAATATATAATTAATAAAAAGATAATCAGCACTATTCTTCTGCCAAATTAATTAAATTAGACATACTTTATAGTCAATTGGTTTCCACAAAATTACTGTTGCAACACATTTTATGTTGCAAATGATTGCACGTACAATAGAAACATGAATACTGTTAAATGTAGATTGCTTAGAACATTAATTCACGTTGCCCATCTGTTGTTTTACTTCAAGTAAACCCTTCGCATAAATAATGACTGGCGCCCATAATCGCAACCATGTCCACTCACGGCTGCACTGTTTACGGCTAATGCTTGATTATACTATCTTAAATCTACAAGATGACAGCAAAATGTCTTAATGAAATCACAAAGAAGGGATCACCTTATGCGGAAGTGGACCATAGAGCACTCAATATTGTAAACGAGGAATCCATGTTGTATAGGAGTCTAATAATTATGTTTATGGCCGTTGCCATGAAAGCACATCTATTGCAGACAATTATAGATAATAAAATAAGCCCATCCTAGTCAATTGGGTTAATGACTTAGAATTAATTATAATGTTAAGGATAAAGTATTGATGAATAATAATAAAGGACTGTTGAGGAATTTACTTAAAAATTTGAAGGAAAAATGTGAGATTTCTAAATAAGATAATGGTGAACAAATAACAGTAATTGATGTTTTAATTGGTATTCTATGATATAAGTTGTAGTTTTTTTTCAGAGACTTGACTGCTTTTGGTATTTTAGAGAACAATACTAAAGGAATTTAGACAAAAGAGAAAACAAAACTGTTGTTGTTTTTGAAGTGTGCCCTAAAGCAGACATCCTGTTGGAGCGTTAGATTCAATCAGAACCTTAGTGGAGATTTTTCAAGTTGATTACACATATTAGTCTAGAATCACTGCGTACCTGACAGATAGAAACACTCAACTGACACAGATTTTGATTTGATAGGCCTACACACTGGATGACGAAATTGAGGACTTCCTTTCTCTGGTTTCTTTGCAAGTTGTCAAATGCTATAAAAACAAGAATCATTCTATTCTTTGCAGTTTTGCTTAAAAAGTGAATTGCAAAACTTTTATTTTGAACATTTTGCCATGCATAGGAATATGTAAATGAAGAAAGAGGGAGATAAATTATATGGACTATAACTAGCTGTATGTTCCTTTTTTGGTGAAAAGATGAATTCTTATTTTAACATGAAGTCAAAAGAAGCATTTATAAAAATAGAACACACTCTTATTTTTAAAGATAGATGCTTTAGTGTTGTGTGTACGGAAATGCTAAAGTGCAGTGACCTAGCAGGCATGTCTTCTGCTAGGCAATCTATAACCATTAGATTTGATTTGAGTTAAACACAATTTACCTTTTACAAAATCTCATAAATGACCCATTTATTGGATATCAGTGTTGAACTAAAAGTGGACCAGAGTGCAAATTCTTGTCTTACCCATTGAAGAAATATTCTGACGGTGTGCGCTTGAAATAAATCACACTTATGTGAAAATCCAGCAGGAAATTTGATCTGAGAAGGAAGATTAGTCAATTTTGTCTGAAATTTGATAAAATTTGAGTCAAATTTATTTCAGCCATGGTTAATGTTTCAGAAAGCGATAAAACCACTAGCCAAGTCGTGTCCAATGAATGTAAAACAAGCGGGAGCATGTGTTTTTGTTTTAGCGATCAATTTACAACATTGGTACTAAAAGTGATAATTTTTATGGATTTATAAAGAAAATAGGTCATTTTAGATTGAAATTGATTGCCATGCTTTGAAAAATGTGTAAAATGTTTGAACTTAAAGGAGGTCATGTTAAGCACATCTGTCTTAAACTGTTCCTCAAACATTTAAAATGGTAAGATTGTGAACTTTTGAAAGCACAAATAATATGGGTTGAATAATGTGAGTTTTGACTCAAGTCCACTGAATGTTCCTGTTCCTGGGTGGACTAATCTGTCAGAATTGGGTCACCAGGCTCAGGCAAGCAGGCCAGATGGCCTGTTAGATTATGTCATGTGCAGTGAGTCACATACAACATGAGCTTAGCCCTGCCACGCTATAGGCTGACCGATTCACGTTAGACCAGGGTGGCGCTAATGTTAGGCCAAAGGTTGCCTTACCCGGGCTAAGCTTAATACCAAAGGTCGTGGTATAGGAGTCTCCGGATATGGAGATGCTGCACCATGAGGACACCTGTCAGCAATGTCATGCCAGGAATAGTTGCCCATTTCTTTCACTCATGTTCATTTTGCACAGGAAGAAACATTCATCTGGGCATTTCCACGGGTTAGACCTTGACCAAGTCTTGCTGACCTATTTTACAAATATTTTGCTTTTCCTGTGGTGAAAGATGGAAGTAGGCTTTGCACAAGATCTTTGAAAGGTGTTGACTGTTCAACAGAGAACAGATATGATTGATTCTGTAATAAAATTAGGTTAGACCAAATAGCATTTCCTTATTCTAGTTTTCTTGCATTCAATTATCAAAGTTTTTGGTTTGTTTATTAATTTATATTTGAAAATAAGTTTGAAAGTGTCAGACTATTTAGAATCAGCATAGAAGGGGGAAATGTGGGGTTCTTGTTACAACTAAAGCAGCAGCTTTTCCAAGTCCACGTGCTGAAACCCTGGTTAAGGCTCCCTACCCACCCAGTTTTTGTTAACATGAGCAATCCTCTTAAACATTTTTTTGTATGATTCAGGAAAGGTTGTCGGTTTTTACTTGTCATTTTTTATCCTTCAAATAAAAAAAAATTTAGGTTCAAATCGGAGACAGATGGTCAGAACCAGATGTGTTTTCGTGCACAAGTAGAATCAGCGTCCCACCGTCCCTGTTTTATATCATCCTTGATGTCATCATGATGTATGTGCGCAACAAAACAATATGCCTTTGCCAAAACATACCAGTATGTTGCTGGTTTCATGTGCGCTAAATGAGATCACATATTAAATCATTTTATGGGTAGAATAAACCAGTGAAATCAGACTTGAACAATGTAAAACATTCATGTGCAGTGGACCAGTAAACGTTTCATTTTAATGGTTTTGAGAATCTATGTTTTAATGCTACCCTAGAATCTGGACTTGGATCTTCAAAAGGTATATAAATATGATTGATATGTTTGGTGACTCAAACAAACACGGTCTATTTTTACGCCTTTGTGTGTGTCCCTTTGGCCTTTTGTTATTTTCATAGTTGAATAAACCAAGATTAACAAAAAGAAAAGAATAAAGTAGGTAGCCTTGACTGTCTGGTAACGATGAAAAACATATCGAGCCAAAGAGACCCGAAAAATTAGCAAACCCGTTACATGAAAACAAATAAATCTGAATAGCCATCAGCCCAAAACATTTGACCTTTCTATTGTTAATTTTCCCAGTACTTTGTTAATGTATTTTATTATGTTGAGTCAAGTTCAATGTTGCTGCTTAGGCCTATAACAAAATGGTTTGTATCAAATGGGTGGATGAGGTATTAGCTGAATGGTGAACCAAATAGCGTGGACAGAAAAGATTATGTACCGTGTCCAGGGTAGCCTAATGTGTAACGGCCAACAACCAAAGGCAAAAAGAAAATGGGCTTAGGGGTAATGGAGCTAACAAACCAATGAATACATAATTGCAATTTGTTTACCTGGCTAATACTAAAAAATTAATGTCGGTCAGTGCTGAAAGAGAAGGCCATCCTCTAATTTGCATCTTTGATTGGTCTGGTCGAGTGTGTACATAATTTTCTGGGTCAAGCAAATAGCAAGACCATGCCGACTCCACCGCGGGGTAGGTTGAACTAATGTACTTGGCAATGTCGGCAATAATCACCATAGCAACACAAAGAGCGCGGCATTTCAGTGAACCCCGGATCAACATTTATCATGAGTGACCACATGCTTGGATCCTCCTCCTGCCCTTAGGCACCAAGAACAACACACTTTTTAATCATATCTCCTTATTTTTATTTTGCATAAGTACATTATACCCGGAGGCATATTTAGTCCCCACGCGAGCTTTTAATAATTCCCCTTGCCCCATCGATGTGAAATTTGCCTTAATAATCATAGCTGGACTGGCTAGCATACTAGTCAGTGAAGGACTTTAACCTAGCCTGCAGCGTAATATTGGACTGAGCTCCCAAGTAATTGCTTTGGCATGCAACTAGCCAGTGGCGTGGCAGACCTATATCTCCTCTACTCGCCAGACAGATTTTGACCTCCTGGGTCACGTGATAACATAGAATTTAATGAAGCGCAGTGTTTTGACGGACCAACGCACACAGGTAAACACGGCCAGGGCATGAGCTATGGCGATTAACTCAACTCTATTAGTCTCTAAGGCTAGTAGTTTGTTCACGAGCTAGTAATATAAACACAGCAGCTGACCAGTCTCGTAATTGCAGCTGCACGATATCGCCAGGCACAACAACCTTTGTCAGTTAATATCTGCACCTTGAGATCTCAGCTCGCCTTTTCTTGCACATCGCCCGGCTCTATTGGGACACAACAGTTTAGGGGTTGGGCAGTACTTGTAAACTCAAGTTGAAATGTAGACAAATAAATCACGCTACTTTGCCCCAAGGCGAGTTGTATGGATCACATAGCCCTAGACTAGGACAAAGTCTGACGGGCAAATTCCTATGATCAGGGATAAGCGCAAATTGACCACAACATTTTTCATGTTTAAAGAAATTAGACTTGTATAATCGGTGCTGATTAGATGGAGTCTGATGGACTATTAAATGGCAATGTTATTGCATTGTTAATGAACTCTGTAGAATTTGGTCACAGTTTATGCTGACTTGATGAGGCAAGCACTTCTTTAGAAGTAGACTTGAGCTTGGTACTTATGGTCATATTGTCCGGTCTTTGGCCAGACTAGTGGTTCACACCTTTAGGGCAACATGGATGTGTACAATACCTAGGTTGCTTACCATCCAAAGGGTCGAGACCATGGTGTCAAAGGGGCGTGTCTTGCCTGTGGTGGATGAGCTTTCTAGTGTAATTACCTCCCTTGTGAAGATGTCAGAGATAGCACAAGTGACATCACATCATAGCTTAAAGTTGTAGCTTTATTTTGACTAGGAAAAGCAAACCAAAGCATTGTCAGCCCGTCACCCGATTTAGATTGTAACAGATCAGATTGGACATCTTCATAGAATGAGTTATCTGAAACGTACACCTCCAAAGATTGGGTAGCTAAACAGACTTGCCCTATTAACCTATATAGGTGCCCTTAAGCTTATAATTGTGTCACAGTGTTATGATTACTCCTTAGTGAGTCCTCTTTTAACTGTCTTTGTAACAAATCATATCTTTTTCATCTCAGCTAGTTTTTATGAAAATTATAACTTAGGAAATACACATTATACGATAAAACTTAATGTAAATTAATGAGAATCAATAGGAATGATAAAGATGTAAGTAATTATTTTTCTAAAAGATGAAAGCGTTAATGTGTTGTTTGAAAACAGCAACTGACAATAGTGATAATTGTTCACCCTGATGGGAAGACATCATTTTGTACCACTGGCGTAAGACGGCCAAATCAACCCTATTGGGCAAATGTTATCAAAATAAGCAACGATGCGACACAGAACAATAAACAGTTGCAATTGTTTTTGGGAAACATGCCTGGATGTTCAACTAGCACAATATTTATGCTGAATGTGCTCTCTTCAATTTTCAACAAATCTTGACAAAAAAAATCAGGAGTTGTACCCTCTCTCATATCCTTTGATAAACAATGGCGCTGGAAGACAAAAATCACACATGTCATTGGCATTATTCATAAATGCGAAGTAAATAAAACACTATTGAATTGATTCAGCCAATGATCAGAGATGATGAAAGTTGGCAGCAATCAATTGTTACATGACACAATGTTGATAGTCTACTGATTGTATTTACCAGCAGAAATAGCATGAAATTACCAGACGGATTCGGTGTTTTGTGATGTGTTCATCTCTCTTTCTATCGGTATCTCTTTGTGGTTGTATAGAATATGGGGAAATAGAATATTAGCCATATTGTCAATTTTATTGCAGTTTTGCTCAATGATTAATTAGTGATTCTTTGAAATCTGTTTGTTTTATATCAATTTTGCACTATGATAAACTAGATAAACAATTGACAATTAACTTGAAAATTGAATATGCTAGTCTATCTTTAGTTTTCCTCTATGCTAATTAGATGAAAAACAATAAGTGGTATATTTTAAGATTCAAGGGTTACATTGATAACAAATTTGATTTTAAATACCATTTTTTGGCCATGAGTGCTTACAGTGGTATATTTGTGCCCCCCTCCCCCGGTGGAAATCTGTTGACTTTTATAACATACATCTGTTATAGATTATTATATTTGTTTTGATCTAATTGATGCCGTAAGGCTAATTAATCAGAGTTGTTTTTATAATAACTGCAAAACCAATTCAATTCATCAGGAATAATATTAAGATGTACTACAGTTTCATCAATATTTGGTCTAATCAAGGACAAATAACCCCTTCCACTATAATCTATCCATGGATTTTGATAATCAATCTTTGAAATTGTTCATAATGTCTGATTCAAGTTATTAAACTTCTCTAGCGGATAAAGTAGTCGTAAATACATACAAGTCTTCTTTCAATTTTCCAAGTTAAAACCATAAAGCAGTACAAGCGAGCATTACACATTTGGAACATGAAGGTGTAACCGTAACAATAAAACAAGTAATTAATTTTATTTCACTCACTGAGCATGTACTAAATGTATTAAAGCATTGTTTTTATACAATTGTGTAATTTTTCCCCCTATTTAACAACTGCCATAATTGCCATGAAGGCAAAATAACCAGAAGCCTAATATCAGTATTTGTCTCAAAACATTATTTATTACCTACAGTGCTGTAACTTGGATGAAAACAAATCATCTGTATTGCTTTATCACAAAACAAAACATCACTTCTGACATTTACACATTTGCTGATGGAAAACACTTTCTCTTACTTTTGACTATTAACAATATCAAAACTGAAATCAATCATGATTTTTTGATAATTTTATAAATCAAGTATTTTACATGCATATTTGAAGCATTCATGAATGACATATGTGTAAAAACATGCTTCCAAACCAATGGCCTTATAATTTTATGTTGAGATTCAATACAAATTTTTCGGAGCATATATTAAGACTCTGATGCAAAAAACAGAATTTCCAATTTACCAAATGAAATTACACCTGCCAGCATCAGTTTGTTTTCAAGTAAAACTAGCACACACAAACGAAAACAAACTAATCAGATGCAGATGATATAAGGTGCATTCTTAGAAATTATAGGAAATATATTTGATCAATCAGATCTTGTTCGAGTAATCATATTACAGCTACGTTTAGATACATTGGCAAATAAATAGTGATTGCAGAGGCAACTAACCAACTTTTGCTAACCTTATCACCAGGATTATAGGCGACATGATCAAGGGAACTGAGTGAAATGTTGCTTATTAGTTTTGTTTAGTTACACTCTGTACAAGAAAGTATATATAATAATTCACATATTTTACATTGTCTAGGATATTATTCTTTATATCTTCATAGTCATGGCTGTTTAAGAATCTGTAACAAATAGGTTCTACAATGTTATTATAAACTGTTTTGATCCTCTCAACTCGGATGTCAACTGCAGACAACGGGTCAACAATTTTGAACATTTTTCAAAAAAAGTTCAAAACGTGCGCTTAAAACTCATTTGTTTCCAAAATAATGTTTATATTTTCTTGTTA
>JAUMTS010009135.1:0-11627 GCA_032273385.1 Ophiopholis aculeata | reverse complement strand
TTAAAATTGCAAGTAAAATTGATGTTTTCATTAATTAATACTTTGCGTGCTTGTTGCGCTGTGTGGCATATAGCATAGTGGACAGGCGTGCAACTGTGCATGTCAGCTTGGTCTATAATCGTGCCAATTTTAAATTTTACTGCAAAATAAAATGGCAACTTTGGTGTTTCTAATTTAAGATATAATACCTATAAGTATCTATGATTCCTACTTCAATCAATCTTTCACGCAACAGAGCCAAAATATTGCAATGTTCAATGCTAGGGGGGCTTTGATTTATAAATAAACATTTAATTTTGCTGAATGGTTGGTTTTGTAGATTGGTATAGAAAGGCTATCTATCGTATCTGTGAAAGTGTGTATCCTATAAATAGTATATTTTATGTAGCAAAGATTTTGATCTTCATTTAGGGCCCCTTCCCACCCCTTTCTCAATGTTGGGTTGACTCGCATAGCTCATACCAGCATAGCTTGTATCAACATTGAGTCGGGGAGCGGGTAAAATCAGTGATAAATACACCTGAGTGACCCAACAATTATCGCCCTGATTGTAGTTCTCAATATTGTATGTGAGTTGATATATTGATAATCTGATTCCTTGAATTACATCTCTTTGAAGGAATAAATACAATAAACACAACCAATAAAACACAACACCCACAATCGTAAGTTTCACTTTTTCCCACTAAGTGCTATGTTTATTCTGCCCTTCAGCAGTAAATTAAAAACAAACAAATAAATCATTGTGCATGAAGGAAAAATCCCAAATCAGATAAGCATCCAGAACAACAAATGACAGCATGCAAATGGTTACTCCATTTGAAGACCATACACCCATTGTGGAAGATTAGAGAAAAGTCTTCTACAAGGGGAGTGTGTTCTTAAATAGTAATAGCCAGGTTAATTAGATGAATCTGATATATTGACCTTGTGAGAATTACCAAGATTACTGTCAATAGTTTGTAGCTACTCGATTGTGCAGAACTAGATCTAGGATCTATTTTTGAGTGATTCGTGTGATAAAAATAACACCAAATAGTTCCATAATTCAGAACTACTGGGTTTAAATCTGGAATTTTGTGTTGTCTAAACAAACTTATGAATCTTGTCTGAATTTGGAAGCATTAGGCAACTGTCTACAAAGTAAGTGCATTTTTTGTTAAATATAGAGTTGTGTATTTTTTAAATTATGAAGAGTGAAACTAACTAACCAGAAAAGTATACCCTAACTTTACAATTTTTGGTTTGCCAATTTTTGTGTACAGCTCCTATTTCCTAAAACCATAGAAAACTGCAGTATGAAAAATTGTTTGTTATAAAAATGTGATTTTTTTTTCTTCCAAAGGTTTTGTAAAGATTAGGTAAAGAAAACAACCCTTTAGTGATATTTCATGATTTTTTTTGATAAATCATTGGAAAACGTTACAAAATTACACCAAAAACCAAAGGTCAAAAAGTGAAGGATTTCTAAGAAACAATATCAAAGATATATGGCTTTCTCTAAATTTTAAACAATCAAATAGAAGAGGTTTATAAAGGATGGAACAATACTTAGAACAATGATTAAATATTATTTTTAAAACCATTGAAACAAGGAGACAACAATAGGTGCATCGTCTAAGATGGTTAAGTCAATATGAAAACACTATACGTTGAACACCTATCATATTTTCATGACAACACTGAACAGAGAGATTTTTTACAAATTTTATTTGCATTAGTTGAAAACGCCAATCATCGTTACAGCTTTCTGAATGCATTACATACAGTTTGAGTGTTACTAAATCAGCCTTTAATGATGTACAGGTTGTTTAAATAACAAACATACTATAATGTAAACCAACCCTATAAAAAGCCGTGGACAAGGTTTTAACTCGTGCAGCGAGGATGGCACAGAAAAACTACACTTATATGCGCCTTAATCTGTCACAGACTCACTGAATGGGAGGGTCCTCAAGTATACCTTCCAACGTCATCCATTACAAATATTACAGGGATTTGTTTACTGACAAACACATGTACTTACATACAGACTTGAATTTTGTGCACGTTGACACACGTAGAAAGTCAAATACTTGCTTACAGATACAGATCAGTAACAGAGATACAGATTTACAATGATCACCATATATACTATAAAGTACAATAAAGATTCAGCTATACAAGACAAACATTGTTTTAGTAAATTTTTCTCCCCATTTCATTACCCAGAAACCATAAAAGGCACGCCTATTTACTAATGCCAAATAACCCGTTTTACTTTTAATTTTTCTTAAACTATTTTTTTTAATTACATAATTTTTCAAGGGGTTCAATATACAGGGTAACTAGAATCGCAAAAATTGAGGCATATTTATAATACTTCTGCTGTTTTAAAAATGGAGCTTGATTTTGTTCATATGAGCAGCACGTCACAAGAAATATAAAGCATGACTGATTTTGAATCCATGTCAAATGTTTTCATATAGAACTATATTAAGCTCTCAGAAACCAGCAAAAGTCTAACCTATGACCCCATTTTTGTTATTTTAACCTACAATTACAATGTACACTGAAAGATTTCTGCTTGTGCTTTGCAGTATCACAACAAATTCACTTGCGTATGTTGTGCTCTGAAAATATTAAATAGAAAATGTGATATCAAAAGATAATTTTTCTTTTTGATAATAATTGACATGATTAGTATTTGGACAATTGTGTGAAATATTCAAAATAGAATTGTACCATTTTTTCTAAAAAGTTTACATGCGAGAAAACACTTATATGCTACCAAGTCGCACTGACGAAGGGACTTTGCAGACAATCCGAAAGCTCTCTTTGGAGTGGATATATTCTACTTTATATATCAAAGCTTGGCACACAGCCACCTGAATTTAATAAGATTTGTTCAGCTATGCTATACTGTTGTTAAACTAAGCTACAGGGTTAACTTTCACCATACTATTATACTAGATACTGATAGCTAGTCGTCAAGCCAACATACACAATATGTACATATGATTTCTTTTACATAAAAATTGAATATTTGGATTGAAAAATGGTAATGATTGTATTAATTACACTCATAACGATTACACTCATGATTTGTAAGACTAACAATACATAATGACACAACTTTTAACATCCTCTATATTAATTCCCTAAAGCTGAGCTTAATTTTGTGCTTGGAATCTGGTGAAAAAGTACGGAATTTATTACATGATCATATATAAAGCGTTTTCACAAATGTTGCAAACTCAGATGTGCTGTTATTCCGTTAACTCCCTATTGTGTACAATATAAGGAACAATGCGGAGTGGGGCTCGTTGATTATGCACACCACAGCAAATCAGTGTGAGTGTTTACCACTTTGTGTCTTTGCACATCACACAGCTCTGAATTCACAACATTTTTGAAAAACATTTTAAACCAAAAATTGGAATAAGACATTGGTCCTTCACATGTCACTGCCAATACTCTCAACTCTCAAGTGCATAGTTCTAGGTGCTTTTGACCTACTCAACTCGACTCAACTGTAAATAATGGTGATATAACCTCATTGAGATTTTTTTTACTACGTGTTTATCTACCGACCCTGATGAAGAACGTTGCCCTTGGTAGTTGAGTTTACAATTAAGGGCAGTGAAATGAATATGTGCAAATTTCACACACTACCAATAGCTACTATTCACACCCAGTAATTCACAGCAGTGCAAACCCTAAATCCAATCTATTACATATAACCAATGACAAATTGTTACTATGACAATACACGTTATGATTTACAATAAATGCAACAACAAAAAAGAATGATGACCAATCTAGATTGTGTTTCTCATCTGTTGTGATTCTATACTGAGATTGGTTATTGCAACTTTAACCTCCTGCACAGACTGCATTCCCAGAACATAACATTCAGCAATATAGCAAGTATGCTGTTTGTGCATGAGTCTATCTGGTTGGAATGAACTATACGTATCTTGACCTGCTTTTTTCCCTCCAATAATGATCAATTCTAAATCTACAACCCTACCCATGCCACAATTTACATTATTCAAAAAATCCAATAGTTATTTTCCAACATTCAACCCAACCACCTTTTTTTTTAAGAGATTGCAATTTTCCCTGTCATTTAAAGTAAAGAAAATTCCATTAAACTTACGATTTTACACATTTTTTACAATGTCCATATAATGCACACTGGATAACAAAGAACTTACAAAAAAATACCCCAAAACACTTTTTGCAAAAATCATGTGATCAGATCTTAATATATCACAAGCCATGGTAGATGGCATTGGATGATTATTACTCATGATGCTATACTATCACTATGCTCATCTTTACCCATAATGCTTTGCCTGATACACAACCTATAGAAGTAGATCCAGAGAATGTAGATGTCTTATAGCGACGTTCAAGTTTTTAAGTGGAACGTAATGCCGAGAAGTTGACCATATTTAAGGCTCTTCTGTATTTTGTCCTTGTAAAATTGTATCCAAAGTTAGATAACATTTTTGAATTGGATATAGGCAAGATTGGTAGGGAAAAATGTTGAAACACAACTGACCAATAAAGATGTTGATATTTTTCTTAACTTGCATTGAAATTAAACAGAATTGCACCGTACATTTCCTAGATCTGCCTTCTATTGATTCGGGCAATATTCTTAAATCAAGAATAACGCATTGTGAGAAGGCCTTCCCATCATGCAATTGGGTTGGTTTGCGATTTAATCCATGTGTGAGCTGCTATCAGCGCCACCAGACTGCATGTTCTGCTTGATCTGCTCGGACATTTTCTCGGCGGCGAAATCACTTGCTTGCTTCTCTGCCATGTCTTTGGCTGTAATGAAGAAAAGGAAGAAAAATTGATTTAAAATGAATGAAACAAGCAGGTAAATTTGAGCAATTCTGTAGATTTAAGATATATTTAGAATTGCTGACCAAAAGGTTACTAACCCACCAGGCTTAAAGTGAGGTATAGTTTTATTGTTCTGTCTGGCTGTGCATCCTTTAATGTTTAAAACAGATGTCAATGTTGATAGATGTATTGCAGAATCAATGTGATGTTACAATGACATGCATGATTTAAATAAACATTTCCTCACATTCAAGGTAAGTTTAAGTGAAAAAAGTTCAAAGCCTTTTTAAAGTTAACTGATAACTGATGGTAAAACCTGAGACAGGTATGTTAATTAGTGTGATATTCTTGAATGAGTGCTGCTAAGTTGGGCGTTCTTTTGTCAGGCTATATTAGGACGAGGTTACTCTGAAGATGACACTCGCTAGAGTTTGAAAATTGTTCCCTCCAACATGTATGCTTCTAGAAAAAGGTCAAGGTTTGTTCGTTCCCTTGCAACTTAAAGAACCACATAGCTTCACATCAGCTGCTTTGAAAATTGATAACAAAATGTGCAAGTCCTGGTTTTCCAAGTTTTAAAAGATTACTAACTAATTAATTCACAAAGTTAATAACGTCTGTAAACATTAGTTTATCTCAACTTAAAATCTAAGGGTGCGTTTATCCATTTGATTTTGGTCTGCATTACATGTATAATGGAAGGAAGGAAGGAAGGAAGAAATCATATTTCCAAGTTTTGAAAGTGTAGACATGATTGAACATTGACTAATTCCAAAAGTTGATAACTTATGTAAACACTTGGCAGTTTCAGTTAGTATTGAACTCAGCTAACTGTAGCACAAAAAGATGTACTGTAAAACACTTACAATCACCTTTTTAGTGGCACATTAACTTCATTAATTTGGATCATCTAGCTAGTTGTTAACTAGCGGTGTTTTATATTGAAGAAGTGGAAAGAGGTCCTTGTGAAATTGGCAAACATTTAAATACTAGCGAGATTTTGTAGTTTTACAATATATTTTATAAAACACGCAATACTGCCTCTTCATACAGTCAGATTGCAAAGTAATTTAGTGGGTTTTTTTCTGTTCACACTATATGTTAACTTTAATAGTATCTTGGGATCCAGAAGTAGAACACAACAACCTCTTAAACTGAAAGAAAACTGAGGCTAAGAGCCTAGTGAAAGGCAAAGAGGAGGCCAGGAACATGGTTAACATGATAACAAACAAAAACAACAAATGAAAAACAGAAACATGAACTCCAGACGACTCCCTAAAGTGACAGAAAGTGCTTGGTAAGTGTGCTTGATTTTCAGTTGATTCCCTGCTAAAAGAATTGTCCAGAACATTCAAATAGGTGTCTTCCTGGGTGAGGGGGGTCCCGGGGAAGGTACTCAAATGATTTTTGGGTAGGTATGTGCCTCCCAGAGTTACAAAATTTAGAGCTTTTGAACTGCCTTTGGTGCAAAAAATTGGTTCTCCAGAGCTAAAATTCCTGAAAATTAGTGCTTTGGAATGGCAATTTTTAGCTCTTTTGAGAGAAGCATTAAATAAGTTTGAAATAGAAAGTTGAGTCTGTGGAGTTGAAAAAGGGCTTGAAATGGTGGGTCTCCAGAGCGGAAAAGTGACCTGAAAAGGGGGCTTTGAGGGGAGCACATACCCGTACTGCTTCCTAATGTGAGTGCCCCCATGTATGTCCACTAAAGGAGTGCTTAGAAGAAAGACCACACCACCTGAACATTGTGTGTGAATTTGGGATAACTGGTTCGGGAACATTGACATAGTCTGCATATGGAGTAAATCCCTTAGAAATAACCCGCATGATGTGACCTGTCTCTCTTTACTGGTCAGTAAACAGTTACATAATTAGATCTGTGAAATTATTTTACTATAACATCACAACGGGAAATATATTAACAGGGAATGTATACTCTCTGCATAAATATGTTTACTGAAAGTTGTAGCTATCTCGGTTCCTGTAAAAAAATGTATCAAAACTATTATGGAACTAATGACAATATTTTATTAAAATGCAAAAAGGCAATTATTAGTATTAATACAAAGACAGAATCACATCAGATTCTAGCCAAAAAGCAAAACAAACCAGTTGATACAAAAAAAGTTACATGGGGTCAAAATTAATCATGTGTGAAATTTAAAGGTGAAAGTTAATTGGAGGTTGGAGCTAACAATTAAATGCCAACCATAATATCTCGCACAAGTCTAGTTTGGTCATTACCGATTTAGAATTAGAATCAGAAACTAACAAGAGTTACATCGACATTTTGATAACATTTTTCAAAATCTTGCTAATTCACGAGTAGTGCCAAATCTCAGTTCAGGTCAGAAGCCCTGAAAAATGGATGGGATAGGGCTCAAACTATTTACAAGTCAACCCAACTTTGATGTGAATTTTCACTCTGAAATTTTAAAGAAAGGTGTGAGGGGTAACAAGTATTCTTAAACAGCTTCATGTATGAACATTCTCAGAAATCAATTGGCTTACAGCTTTTTCAAGGCGTGTTTTAATCAACTTGCATAATTATACAATGCCCGCAACATCAACGCTTGTAAATGCTGATATCTGCAACACCTATCATCGTAGTGCATGTTTACACGGTGCACTAGTTACAGGACAGGCACTTCATTTTGGAGGCGACAGTAAATCAATGATAAATTGATAATTTGTGTGTTTTATAGGCAGATTTAACATTGATACAGAGCTGTTAAGAATGAGTATTGAAGGTACTGTTCTCAAACCATCTGTGGTTGTAATAACATGTTCAAATCATTACTTTTTGCGTAGAACAACTCAGCCCTTAAGATATTAATTGTGCTCATGTTATACCAGACAACAGATACACAAATTGGTCTGAAAACAGTACCTTTATTTGTTAAGGAATTATGCAACAAAAATGTTTCATTTTAAATTAGAAACCAAATATGTTGCTAACGTTAACACCAAAACTCAAGAAACAGAATAAGAACATGCAATGGATGCAATAATCAAAAACAGGCCTGTAGCCAGTGTCGCCCCGACCCCCAATTGGCTAAAAGATCTAATTTGAGGTCCAAACGGTCCACTTTTTGCCACAAAATGGGTTAAAAATGGGGTAAGTGTAGTTGGTTTGGTCCAAAAAGTCCACTTTAGATCCCAAAGGGTCCTGTTTTGGAGTCCCACCCTCCCCCAAATCAATCCTGGCTACGGACCTGATTAAAAATATCCCAATTGGATCATACCTTCCTCTTTTACGCTTTTTAGGCCTTGAATCACTGTATGTAAAAGGAAAATCAAGCACATCCACCATGCCGAGAATGTCAATCAAGGATGCACAGACAGACAGACGGACAGACGAAATCAAACACACATTACTATTAGCATAAAATGGTAACTAAACAAAACTAAAGATCAGTCTACAGGCATACTAGTATACTAACTATGAGCAAATGAGTCACTAATTTAAGATCTTGGCTTGTTGGGTAGACACCAGAATTCGGTGCCATAATGGTCGAGCAAAGTGAATTTAATAACGCTTGAAGAAAAGCCACAATGCACGGGAAGTTAAAACACAAACTTTTGCACAGATCACAGGCGCATTATGTTTGCATTCATTTCCATGCGCCTGAAGTTCCATGGCTGATGCTGCCATTCACACAGGAATGCTGTATCTCTCATCTAGGTTTAGCAATTCTATAACATTTCTAAATTCCCAAATCATTGATATCATTTTCAGCCACGATGCATGAAAATTGGTAAATTTCAATCGAATCACTTCATGCATGGTTATTTACCAAGTTGGAATTGATAAGTTGCTGTAATGATGTAATCAGAAATCAAGTTAAAGAAAAAGTTTATTTCAATAAAATCAAGTAAATCATAGCTAGAAAATATAATTTTAAATCATGCGCCATCTAGGTCATATGCAAGTTACTATTTAAAACAGTTGTTGTTATGGCTTCTAGCATTTGATTAACTATTGCAGCTACATTATACAGAGATGCCAGTGGGGGAGGTAAAAAAAACCTGAAAAATCTGAACACAAAAATACAAACAGGCAAAGTCTCGCAGTTCACGGCCGGGGGCCAGGGGCAAAGCCCCATTGGGGGTCAAGGGGGGAATTCCCCCTGGAAGCCCATGGATTTTAAAGCTATTCTGAGGGCTCTCCAGGTTTTAATTCCTTATTCAAATGTTTACCTCCATTATAATTCAATATTACAAAGTCCACCAATTAATAGCCTTTTCATTATAATTAAGTGCCGGAAAAAAAATCCGAATTTTTTTGTGCTCATATCTACAAATGAAACCAGAAGAGTGGCATCTCTGACTATATAAAAAAAACAAAGCACAAACATAATAGCACACACACACACTTGGTCTTGATGATTCTTGATAACTAAGCCTAGATGTTGAAAGTAAAAATCATTAAAACATACACAAAGTAATGGAATAAATCTATTACTGGAACTTACTTGTTTGAGCAAGACATCATTGCAACCTGTACAACAGGTCTCCTAGGGGTAAAGCGACCCCTTATACTGGTGAAATTAATTCCATTATTTACTTTATTTATGACTACCGGCTGACTGAGATTATCATATTAAACATACAGCACACCAAAAAAATGAGCAATAAAAATGAATGATTAGTTATGAATCACATAAAGTGTATTCTGAGTTCAGAATGGTTGTGATGTCACTTCCGGTAAAAAGACTTCTCTCTTTACACGCGCTGCATTATTTAAAAAAAAAAACTGACTTTGTAATACCAAGTGGCCTCAGCACACTTTACAGATGTTCGCTGACCACTGTGGCCCAAGTCAGCCCATACCATTGTCGTAGCATCATTTCAGGAACCGCCGCAACCTCCAGGGGCGCAGTACCTTAATCAGCCCTCAATCGTATCATCGCAGCCAGGATCAGCTCCCCGAGTTTTTTACGGGTTTTCACGAGACTATTAGTAGTTAGTTCCTTGTCCAAGGGAATTCATGATCAAGCACGCTCAATTATCACAAGAACATTGGCACCACCAGGAATCCAACCCAGGACCTCTCGCACTGTAAGCGAGGGACGTATCCATTAAGCTAACTGGATTGCTTGCGCCTTGTTTACTCTCACATACATTTTGTTGCACAACTATAACAAAGCCATCATAAGGTGTACATCGAGATACTCCTTTTCGACCGGAAGTGACATCACATCTATTTTGATCTCGGGGTGAAGTATAATTGCGTGAAGTGTTTGAGTCACCCTGTAATACCATACCTTCATTCAGGGTGGATGCAGCAACATCACCGACTGAGTCAAGAGTCTCGTCAATTTTCTTCTGGTGTTTGAGGATGAAGGGTCGGATGAAGCGAGAGTACAAGAACTGGGATCCGTTAGATGCGATGGGGGCCATGCACCAGCCGAGGAAAAGCATCTGTACGGAGAAAAATCAACAACAAAATAAAGAAATGGTTAAATTGTCATGGACTTTTCTATATCATTTACATAGCTGCTGCTTTTGGACCTGGCACAGGTAAGGACACTCAATCCCTCAATGAGCCTAAAAGTAGTTCTACCTTTACTGGCCATGGGAACAAAAACAGCTGAACTGTTTTTCATAAAAGTTGACTTGCAATGTGTCTCCTTTATATGATGGGTGGAGCGGCCAAAACTTTGATTTTTTGATCAGACAGACACAGCCACTCATTGCAAATGTTTACCACTTCTGTGTTTACGCACCTGACGCGCCCATTTCTTAACTCACAATTTTTGTGAAAAACAAATTGGGTTCATTTTCATTTGAAGACAAAATGTCTCCTCCACCCCAAGGTCTGAAGGCCGTTACTTAAGACATTCAGCTTAACACAATATGCATCCCCACTACGACCTAATTTCTCAAGGTTCATGAAATTTGAGGAACAACTGGGGGATTTGCGCCATATGAATAGGACTTGAGATTTCTCAAGTTTTTTTCCCAAATGATCTCCATAATTAAAGAGGGCAAAAAAGGGCACACATTCATTTTGGTGCTGGGCGATTACAACAAAAATGTTCAAAACGTGCTATTTCGAAACCATTCAGGTCATGATAGACAGCACTTTTATTTGAGAAAGTCACTGGGATTGGGAGTTCATTTTTCTTTTTACATTACTCATATGTTTAGCTAAAGATTCCGTTGCATTTTAAAGTTTTGTGGCAATAACATGTGACTTAGACCATTAAACTTGTTTTGCAGTTTGACCTTTTAACTTAGTTTCTGTTTTTCACAAAATAATTGATAATGGCTTTATGCAAAAGTAATGTTGTCCTTGTTTAACAGGGACACTGCATGCTGTTTATGGCATGATCATATCTAAGTTACTGATATTTTGTTGTGTTCTGACTATTCATTATCACTGTTCACAAGGCAACTCCTAACTTTTCTAACCACCGGAAAAGGTGCATCAAAAACATGAAATGCAAAAATTAGTCTAAATTAAAACTGTTTATTAAATCAATGAAAGTTTTTCCCGGGTTGTTGTTTCAGATGTTTGACGATTCCCTTAAAAAAGAGTAAACGATTTGCATGGCACTAAAGGTTCATTAAACTGTAGAGAATACTAGTCCGACGTGTAGGACTCTTTGCTTTGTCACAGAACGACACCCAATAGCCAAATATCGCCCCATATCCACTTCTGCACCAGTATACTAACCGCGAAAGCCCAGTTATTACTCCCAGCCACTATTGCTGGGGTTAGTAGAATTTAGCAGTTAGCTATAGTAAAGCTAAATATAATTGTTATCAGTGTCGTTGTGTGT
>JAUMTS010009024.1:0-11628 GCA_032273385.1 Ophiopholis aculeata | reverse complement strand
TCAGCGCAGAAGGACTACAAGCTTACACTTAGAAGGTGTGTATGACCTGCTGTGTCTGGTGCAGTCAGTTGAGTGGCTAGGGGGAGGGCTAAACACCAAATTCTATCAGTATTATTAAGGCTGTCATTAAAATGTGGTCCCTGTTGGTAATTCATTATGCATTTCTTGCAAACTCTGTTTTATACATAATAGCTAATTGAACATTGGTTTTCTATTCTGTTCGGAATAAGGGAGTTTAATGATCCTAATTTAGCAACACATACTTGGTAATTGCAGATAATTCCTCAATGTGAGCTTTATATCATTCAGGTGCGGTTCTTGAGTTTTATGGGTTAACCTTACATTTTTCTGCTCTATTTGATTGGTCATATCTAGGTATAAACAGTTGAAATGTTATGCTTATGTTGTTGGAGTGAGTCTCATTTAAATCCTACTACAGCCATTTTATTGTATCAATCACGTGATTATTGTATGGAGCAGAAAAATTGATTAGATTGTTGTTTTTGTTAACAGGTTAAACCCAGTGACTTGCAGCATAGCATCTCCTGTGTTACTGCGTATGTTTCTTAGTGGGATATTCATTAACGTAGATGTGAGCATGAGAGAAGGGACTATTTACTGTGACAAACTCTGTGATAGAGGACCTTACTATACAGGGCAGGTAAGTTGAAATGGGCCAAGCCACCAAAATAGACATATTTAGTGCGGTAACAACAAAAATCATAATTAAGGAACATAATAATAATAACAATTTATCTTTGCCTTTATTATCAACAGTTACAACGTCTTGGTGAGTGTGAGCGTATGTTGGTAGCCATGGAGTTAGCTGGCTGGTTGAATGAATCTAACTTGGCTATGCAAGCTGTAGTACAGTGCTATGGACTAATGGTACCATTGCTGCATTACAAGATATCATCTGTACCTGTGATTCAAGTAAGTTGTAAAGGATGAAAGATTCCATGTAGATTGGTTGTAAGTAGCAAATATACACTTGTAGGCATTTACCTATTTTTTACCTCCCTTATAAAATGCCTGTTACCTGACTGTGCGATACATGAGTTTGATTGTATATGTTGCTTGGTGCTTAACTGGGGAATACAAAGTTTACGCAGGGGTGTTGGTTAAATGTATTTCTGTTATAGGACAAACTATTACTGCAAAATCCTAAATAACCTTCTTTGTAACAAGTCTAGTGGGCTGAGTGACATTGTTATGCCACAACACATTTGTTCCAGTTATAAAGGCTAACAAGTGCCAACATGCTGCTAGGTAAAAGTCTAAAAATCTTATTCTTAATCTTGTTCATGGTCATTTAGGTAATGACCCGCTGCTTTGCAATCTTGGAAGAGATTCCCGCCAGTTTACGTCAGCGTCGCCAACAAGCTGTGTCTGACAGCCTACATCACATGATTGCAGTGATCACATATCATATGGCCAAGGTGCTGAGAGTCTGGAAACAAAGGACATTGTCTAATTACATCATTGATGCAGGCAAGAAGATGCTTGCAGTTGAAAAGGTATCACACTGATTTGTTTCAAGGATTATTGATAATGTATTCTAACATCTTCAGTAAGATATTGCTTGCCATTTAGAAGTGTGAGGGATTATAATATTGAGATACACATGCTTAAATTTATATTGTGATTAAATTTGGGAATACACTGAGCCTCAGTAGGTAGAGACAATAAGGCAAAATCAAAATGGATGAGTGTAATGCTGTGAATAAATGTTTATTTTTTTTATTAGTAATGTATAGTTTTCAAGTATAGGTAGGTACCAGCACCTGCGTACCTCCCACCCATCACATGGAATTAGTATGTGCTTATTTTAATTTAGGTTGTTGTTAGAAGAGATGGAAAATCAAATCAAATTAATAATTCAGATAGTTACATATTCTCCTTCGTATTATCTTTTACCTGATTTTAAAGGAGGTAGACAGTCGTCTTCCTGAAGCACAGGGTTTAGATCTTCAAGATGACTTGGACAATGCAGCCATTGTGCAGACTCAAAGAAAGAAAAGACCTAAGAAGACACAGGTAGTGCAGAATGTAGAAGGCACTCAAAATGAAGAACTAAGGGCACTAGAGGCACACATGCTCAAGTTATCCAAAATGGGTAAGTATTTGTTATAATCAGAATTATCAAGTTAAATGAAATTCTGTTCCATAGAGAGACAGTGAGAGAAAAGTCAATTATTAAACTTTTGATGTTATCCAGTAAAAGCTTTTAAAACTTGGATTTACAAGATGGTAAAAACTTGTGAAAAGCTGTTAAAACTGGGTAACCTATAAGGATCCAATTTGAAACAAGGTCATTTTAAGGCTCAAGGGTTGAAGCCAATCTTTTGTGTTCCATGTGTCATACTGAATAATATTTATATTTACATCATTATCTGCTTATTAATTTTACATATTAATTGGTTCATTGTATGTATGTTTTTGAATATACTGAAATGGATCAAATCAAATGCTTATCATGTTAGCTTGTAATATCTTGGTCTGATATGTTTAAATGACCACCATTTAAAGCATTTTTTTAATTCAATCCATTATGTTTGTCTGTTTCTATTTTAGCTCACAGGGCAGATGATTTGAGTGGTTCAGAAGATCCCAACATTCTCCACGCATTTATAGCTACACTTCCCAGCAGACATGCTTACAAGGAAGGTAAGTAGGAAGTAACTTCATAAATAAATGTCTGTGTAAATATTTGCATTTTGATGTGTAACTTTGTTTTGTATACTTTTGGGCTTGGTGCACAATCTCTCTTTCTTACACATACGTTTTAAAATTTGTATATTGCTATGTTATTCCCATCATGGTAAATCCTAGTTCAGTAATAAAATTCTGTTATTATATTTTATTTAATTTCAGTTGTGAAGTTCCGTCGACGAGCACGCTACCTTGAGTTCTTTGTACAAGTTGTGCAGAAGGCTCTGAGTGAGGGCATGGTAGAGACAGCTATAGAGTGGTCTGAGGAAACTATAGCATGGCTAGTCAAGTAAGTCTACCACTATATATGTATGATCTCAAGTTTGTACTGATATTAATGTGTTATTGTGCTTATCATGTGTGTGAGAGACACCTTGCCTAGCATGCTTCTTTGACAATCATGCATGCACGCATGCTTTTTAGGATGTTTATGTATGAATTTCATTGCAACATCCAGTAAACTATGTTTAATGTTTATGGATTGCTGTTTTGTTCATTTGTTTACCTTACACTTCACATAGGTTGTGAGAGTTAAAATAAATTGATAAACTATGTCAGCTAAAATTCCTTGATCAAAATCGGAACTCTTGATCAAAAACACACCATAGCTACTAGCTAATGAATATATTGCATCTTTATCTTGCAGACGTAATGATCAGCTGGTTGGCATGAAGACCGTCTTAGCTAAGCAGGCTGGTACAGTGGCAGTAGCAGGAGATGACCCCAAGAAGTATGCAGCTGTTGTACAAGAATACTCAAAGGTAACACATATGAAAGTATTTTCTTGCTGGTGTAGTTGTTATGTTTGAATAAGGATCACTGTCCTATAGTGAAAGGTTTTAGTAAAACTAATCAGACAATCTGTATTATCAAATTAGTTTAGTTACCATGAAAACTTAATTTTGATTATAACATGAGTGCCTGATGTCACTGAAATCTTAACAGCATCTTAACAATTTACCAATGTTATGAGGAAATTGTTTTGATCTAAATATATTCTGTACTTAGGTAATATACAGCAGACAGTTGTGTCACAAATCACCACGTCAGCCTTTATGAAATGAAATGTTTCAGAACAAATACATTGTTTTACATTTGCATGTTTTTATTTTTTTTTCATGTACTAGCCAAAAGGGAATGTCAAGTCTCCTGAGACAAAGAGTCCTCACAAGAAAAAGAAGAAGAAATTCAATCTTCTGATCTTCCAACGCTCTGCATACAAGATGTCTGAGGCTGCCAAGGCTGCAGTAGAGGAGAGAGAACAGAAGGTAGGCAATTATCCTATTTATAATTATGTCACTTACACAAAAAGTGTTAAGAAAATAGAAGGTTCAATCATTGTCTTTAGACAATTTTTGACTTACTTGATATTTATCCAACATCTATGGGATATGGGATTTCAGCAGAAAGTAAGAGTGAATGGCAAAGCTTTTCATGACTCAGGGGGTACTTGCGATCACATGACATTGTAAACAGGCAATAGAGAGTGTCGTCCCATATCTTATATAGTTGAGATCAGGTTCCAGGTTGGTAATGCAACAGGCCCTTGGTGGCTGATGTGTTCATGTTTGATTCTGTGGAGAGGGATGGCAAAGAACTTCTAATGGAGAAGACTTTTAACCCCCTCATGCACTCTCCAGATGCTGCCTGTGATAGGCAACCACAAAATGCATAGATCTGAAGTTTTGTTTATTATTTAGTTATATGATCACACAAAATTTAATTGAACCATCCTTAACATCTACTTGCAGGCTTTCGAGAAGCTGGAGGCAATATTGCCAGACTTCTTCCACATACACCGTCGCAAGCAACGCCTGAGGAAGATTTGTGCTGAAGAGCTTCCTTGGAGAGCCCAGATGAACATCTTGCAGGGATTGTGTCACTTTGCATTGTTCCTCAACAAAGTTAGCAAGAGAGAGAAACTGCTTGGACCAGCTGCAGGAGATATCTATCGGTAAGTATCCAGGCCAGTTTAACTCAGATACCGGTAGTTAGCTTTGAGACTGGATACCTATTCAGTGTTTAGTGTTCTAAAAGCTGTGGAACTATAATAGTGATTGATATAGAAGAAGATATATTTATGAATAATCTCAATCATCCAAGTAGTAAAATAATTAAACAGAATTAAATCAAGTCAACAGGGCTGGGTCTTCAACCAACTGCCCAAAATCATCATTTGGCATGAGGATGTGTCCCAGATAGAACATGAAACCGTAGCCAGTTTTGACTAGCAAGTCCAGTTGACTTGATTTAATTATAAAAAGAAGGTGTTCTTTCAAGAGAGTTTATAATAGAATAAGGTAGTATAAATGTCATCCTATGATTATTGAAACTCTTGTAAAGTGTTTATTAGACTGTAGTAATTTGGATGGCATGGTGCACTAACATATCGCTGCAGTTTCATAAGTTCAGCTTAAGCTAGTGATAATATACAAAAGGTACCACAAAATTATATCTGTCTGTATTTGGCACTGTTCACATTCTAAACAGGTTATGCTTTGGTACATTCAATATTTGATATAGAAATACTTATGTTGTATGACATTGAAGTAAAATAACTGTTTAGGCATAGTAGCTAATTTATATTAACTCAGCAATAAATTTGTTGTGTACCATTTGCTTGATTTCAGCTCTTCCTACTTGGACAATGAATGGTTTAATTTTGAGACAGCTAGTACTTTGGTAGTAGGTTGGGATGGTGGTCCCTCCAGAGCGGCTACCAGATTGGACGACGCACACAGTGATCCTGTTATAACTCAGTTACACCAGATGGATTTGTATGGAGAAAAGCCACATCCATCAGCTATAGAGGTGGCTGCTCTCGTCACTGTTGGTAAATATCAACAAGATAATGACTTTTCAAAAGTGCCCTTCAATTATTCAACTGCTAAATCATGTTAATTTGTTACAAATCTGGTACCAAATTCAATCTATAATTTTGAAAGTGGAATTCTGATTATATAATCTTTTTAAAGGAACGTCATGATACTCTTTTTTTATTGTGTTTATTTCTCAAAGTTATCTGATACAATATTTGCATGTTCCATCTAATATCAGGTGAGCCAGTACCTACTATCCCTCCACCCCCTGATGACAAAGCATCAGACACTATGGGAACCTATCGCTCCATGGATAGTGACAGGCCTACTAAACACACTACAGGACATCATCATCACCAACAGACTGCTGACTATGCTAACATCACACAGCAGGCTACATTGGATAGTCTTACCAAGACATTTGACTATCTCAAGAAAGCTGTGGTAAGATTTTTTTTAAATATAAATTGTCCTCTATGTCTACAATATTCTTGAAACTTTTTGGATTTTTAAAATTCATCTATGATTAATAAAATCCCCATTACAAACTGCAATGGCAGACAGCATCGGAGGTCCAGAGAATGCTGTATTTGACAAACTGCTGCCTCTATCGCAATTTCTTGTTTTTCACTCTTGTAGTCATTTCACTTCCTTGTGAATTAAGCAGTTGCCTACATTTAGCGCATCACTTATTTCATCAATATCTGTAGTTGAATTCAGTTGATTAGAATCTAATTGTATAATAATATTTTATGCATTTATTTTGTTGTCTGTTTTCGAACCTCCCAGGTATTAGCCCATCGAGGTAGTCACTGGACTCTGCTACAGAATGCATGCCGTGCCATGTGGAACTGTGCACACACAGCTCTGCTACAGAGCTTTGCAGGTGGTCATACTAATGGCTTGATGTCTGTAGAAGCCCTGCGTGGTGTCATCTGGAAACCTTTCTTTATGGCTGTAGATTGCCTCCTGGATATGATGTTTCATCTGCAGGATGAAGCTGAGAAGGCTAAAAAGGTATGTAGACATAATTCAGTTGTAAACTAGCATACAAGAAACCGAGGGATGAAATTGGATTGAGATGTGTATCCAATGCGGTTACATATCATGGGAACTCAATTTCAGATAAAAACTAGTTCTATGACACCATTTGATTTTACAAAGGAACTTATGGTTATGCTAGATAGTCATGCTTGAATATTCTCAAAGTGTCTCATTTTGCCAAATGAATTTAATATCAGGAGAAGACAAGGTCAATAAGCCTGGCCCTGGCAGGGAAATGCCAAAATTAGTATATGATAGAATCTGAGGTGAGGTAAATTATACAACCTGGAGGGATAATGTATTAAATTGATAAGAGAGCTGGTGCAAATTACCACTATTATAAAATAGTTTTAGCTTATTTTGAGAATGGACTTGTCATCACTGCATATTTGCTTGCACTACCCTACAATGCCCATGCTATTTAGACCTTGGCGTTATGGTGCATGTTTGAACTAGACTGACCTTACTGGAACACTAATATACAGGCATGATGTCCAATCTAGAAATAAGATGAACTTTTATTTTTCTGATGACTGTAGCTGAATTATCTGCCCTTGGCATTGATGATAATTCAAGCAATCCAATTGGTATGTTCATTTTGCTGACATGCCCATTGCCTGGTACATGATTTGCAGAAGAAGCATCCATCTGTCCTTGTCAACACGTGGGTTGGTACTGTTGCTGATGAGAAAGGTGGGGCCAGTCTCAAGTTTGAAGACCCGCTGGATGATGTAAGCACTGTGGATACACGCTGGACTAGACGCATGGTATTACGGATGCTGGAATTACTGTACTATGAGGAACAATGGGAAAGACTGGCTGATGTGGCTATGAGATACAATGTACTCACACAGTAAGTCATATCTAAATTATTTAAATTATGTAAAATGCACATGAAATATAAACCTCTATATTTGTTAAAGGTTAGGGATTAATTATGTTTCAGTGTCAAACCCATTTATCCTGTGTATTTTAGATTAAATGCATGATTCAGTAATGCATGGTGTGCTTAATCAATTTCACACTTCATAAATGGGTGGGATATAACGTATAGACGAAACTGGTCAGCTAAGTCATGGTTCGGATTTAAGCGGCCATAGCTGGGGTGTATACCTGAAAGGTGCTTCGAGTACCCAATTACGTGTATGTTAAGCTTTGTAAATCTTGTATTGTAATCAAGATTGAAACTTGAGCATGTGTGATTAAATTCAATTTGAGATTCCCACCAAAAAGGCATCAGTTTGGGTTATCTCAAGTATATACACCCCAGTCATGGCGGCATATTGAGGTGTAGAAAAGCTTGAAATTGGATTTGTGTATACCTTTGCATAGTTCAGAGAGCTGATGTGTAAATATTTTTGACAATGTGAACATCTTTTTGTTTTGACAGAGAACGATATACAGAGTTTGTGAGTCCAATGTTGATCCAAGCTCAACGTAACCTGATATCTCGCATTAATGCGTATGGTGGACCAGCGCCCCCACAGCCTCACTTTGTCCAGTCTTTTGATGAGTCTGGTGAGCCAATTACAGCCAAGAATTACATGAATACCCAGCTGAATGTACAGATTGACCTGAGTGATGTGGAACCTATTGATATGGGTGGAAGGATTGATCCGGAAGGACATGATGTGTATGGAGGTAGGAGACGCAAGATTTTTAGCCTGTTTCCTTTGTTAAAATTATTCCTAATGAGATATACTCTGCATGCTGTATGTTTTACAAGGCACCATGCAGTGTCAAATTGATTTTCAATTTTGGTACACCAGAGCACGATCATTACCGTTGATAATTATTGTTGTCTTCAGGTTGTCAAGTAGCGATTATTTATCAATTTTCTTTTCAACAAAGAAAACTACTTAAAATATTCTGGAATCTACACTTTTGAGAAGGCCCCATTGTTATGTTACAGCATTACCCATTACAATTCCACAAGTTTTGAAAGAAAATATGGGATTTTTGTTTGGAAGGATTGCAGAGTTGAAGAATGGAACAAGTATTTTGTGATTATTTCATTATATGAAGTTATTAATGTAACAATACATCGAGTAATGTTAAACGTCGTTCTAAAAAACGTAAGTTCCAGAAACAGATTTATCTCCAAATTATCTTATTTACTACTACTGGATGACTGAGAATACACACTCATAAATAATGTTAAAGAGTTCAATATATTTTCTATTTCATGTAACTGTTTAGAAAGTAGTATTGAATAAGTGAACTTTATTATAATGACAAAAGAATGACAGGAATGGCTAAATTGTTATCTTTATTTTGAAAGATTTTACATCTCTATATCTTTACAGGTGCATCAGATGCCTTCAAGTTGGTTTGTGTTCCATTAGATGTGAGTGATAGTCTGAGCTGTTTCAGAGAAGCTTTAGATGCGTCTAACTACACAGCTAGAGCCTTACAGCATAGTAGGAGACTTATGGTCCTCTACCTGGCTACACAACAGAACTGTAAGTGATTACAGTATACATGGCATGTTTGAGAGTAACACTTTTATGATAAAAGAACCAAAAATGTAGTCATGAATATAAAACTAAAAAGAGACATAGAACACATTGTATTTGTCAAATTGTAAGTGATTTGAATTTAGCAAACAAGATCAAACAACAAATTGCAATAAAGCTAACAGAACCAGCTAACAACATGGGTCAGTACCAAGTTTCAAGTTTATTTATTTGATTTCCATCATTAAAAACTTACAGACAAAAACGCAAGGAGAAAACATAAGATGGAGGAAGTGTAACTAAAAGCAAACGCCTAAAAATATTGCACCTGCCTTTACATTACTCAAAACACCTAAATTTAACAGAAATATTTAATACCATGATTTGGTGTTGATTTAAAAAATAATGTTTAACTACTATTTATGAGAAATGGTATCAGAATCTTGTTATAAACTGGAAGTTTGATAGATGTGGTAAATTTTGTAGTTTTGATTTGTACAACCAAGGAATTGTCAGCTTTATTCTCAGAAAATACAAGTTCTCTTTTGTTGTTTTTGAGAAGAAGTATGTGTGTGATAGTGCTTGATGATTTCAAGAACATAAATAGTTATCAATTATAAATGAATCTTCACTAGTTATCTGTATGTATCTTTTATAAATGGAGTAGTGAAACAATCATTTAAAAAAAAGTTGTTTTGAAGTAATCACAACAAACTCTGTATTGATTAACCATTTCAGCCTCTGTTGGTGGTGCCACAAGCCGCGGTCAGAGTCGTGTTGGTTTCTTTGAGACGGACAATGAGCCTCAGTTGCCTGTACCACCAGACTTGTCTAAGACAGACTTCAGATCTGTAGCAGATGTCCAGACATCAGCCATGCCTAAGTCACAACTATCTGTGGTCATATCGTCTTATGACAAGACAATTGGTAAGTATGAAATTTCACTGGCAAAAACTTCACTTTAAAATCAGTCAAAATCTACACACCAGATCCTTCCTATGTTATATCTTGGATCCTGAAAAGGGTCCACAACACTAAATATCATTGTTATTCATTTATATATTGAAGGCTACATGAACATTTTTCATTGTACGGTCTTTTAATGAGAAGCTTCAGTCAAATCAGATGTTTTCTTATTTTCTTTATTATTATTATATTGGTCACCTACCAGATAAGAAGCCATTTAGTGGGAGGTGACCGGCTCTATTTTGCCCGAGCATAGCCTGGAGGTGATCTGCTACTGTCATTATGTTTGCAGTGCTTCTAGAATGTCTGTAGTGTAACAGATTTATTTATTCTTTCTTTACCCAGGGTAACCTCTTCAGTATCTAGTACTGATCTTCAAGAGGGCCCTGTATACAAGTTGTTACAAATTAACATGATTATATACAATGGATATATACACAAGAGTTTATATTTAAACAAAGAAAATTAAGGCAAATTAAATATGACTTGAAATGCACTGTTTGAATGAGTTCAACTTTATTGTCCGAAGTTCATTACACAAGTTCAAAGGAAGTTCATTCCAAGATTTACATGCTCTGTAATGGAAGGTTCTTTTTCCTGGATTAATGTTCCAGGAATGAACAAACATTTAAATGTTTGGCTTCTAGAGAAAATAGAGAAAATAATAAAAGGTCAAAAATCAATTAATTCTTGGGATAATTGCTCTTTTTATAGAAGGATGTTGAGAAAGGCATCAGAACAGTTCATCCATAACAAAAAATAAGCAAGCCAATGTTATTTTTCAATATTTGTTTTTAGGGATTTCAGGTAGGGGAGGTGCCAATTTTCCCATTCTATTTTGCAAAATCAATTGTGCCAGGCATGATTTTTAAGTGGTGTGCTACCAGATTGACTATCCTGATTGCATAATGTTTATTCTTTGTAAACATTTGGAAATTGAAAGAAATAAGAAAGGTTTATGTAATCTGCAACACTAAGATTGTATTCTGTGTCATTTTTTCATAGAAATGATGATGGCAAGAAAGCAGTTTGGTCTTGCATCTCAGGCAATGCATGAGTTGGGTAATCTGCACTACCATGCCAGAAATATCAGGTAAGAGGGGATCAACCACAGAATATGGAGGAATCCTCATATTGTTGAGATACATGTTTTTTCCATTTGAGATTTAAGTGAATAAAGTGAATTAAAATGTCCAAATAGCATTATAGCAGATACTTTATATACAAAAGTTTGGATGGTTGATTATATCACTACTACTAATGATTTCTGCACGCAGAAAGATTTGGCTTCCAGAAAAAATATTGAATTAAAAAAATATATCTGAATAGGTGGCCGCGGACATCCGGGTTCTTGAGCTAAATTCCTTGACAACAAGTGATCTAAAAATAAAAAAACATTCCAGACACGCACTCAGCGCTGAGCGTCACGCACTTGATGCTCGGTAGGCGCAATGGGCAATGGCTTAATTAATTGATTTGCGCACTTTGTTTTCACCGGCAAATGTTTGTTTTCATCGGCATGACGTAGCTCAGCCCTGGCCTATTGAGAATTGAAGATTTTGATTTGGAGTATATTTGATAATTATGATGACATTGATGGTGGGTGATACAAATTATTCCTATATAGCCAA
>JAUMTS010008913.1:0-11632 GCA_032273385.1 Ophiopholis aculeata | reverse complement strand
ACTTCTGATGTAACCAGAAGTTCACAAAATTCAGATTATGGACCCTCTGCTTGATTGATGACTTAAAGTCAAAGTCACAACATGATTCAAGAAATTTACTTATTCCTTTAACACCTTAATCATTAACTCATTGTCAAATTTTGTTTTTGAGGAAAATCACATATGGCACAGCCGATGGCAAATTATAGCTATTTCCCGCAACCTTTGAAAACTGGTCTCTGTGATCTTCTTGTCAGCATAATTAATTGTTGATAAATCAAATTCCCTGGTGTTTCTTCCCTTATCTTGCTTCATTGATGATGGTGTATTAAACATAAAGTTGACAGTCTTAATAAGGAAGGGCACCTTTTGCTATCAATCTTAATAGGGTTGGTTAGGTTTGCATTGTTTTCAATGTCTTAACAAGAACAATTCAGGCTAGGTGGAGGCTCACACTGCCTCAATAATTGTCATTAACCATCTGTTATATGGCATCAAATGTACATGGCAGGTGTGTTTTTGAAAATCCAGTGTGGAAAGCATTACATACCCACATCAAACTAGGTAGGTAGGTATTATGCATGCAGGGTTCTCTTTCAACACCCACGCAATGGACATTTTTACGCATGTGTGTTATTGAATGATACAATGAAATAGGATAGGGAAAAAATGGGTTTTCATTAATACATTTTTCATTATGAAAGCTTTGTATACCTGAAATCCCATTATAAATGATTATAGGGATTATGGAAAACTTTAACATTAAAAGTATTAAATACCTGCAAGAGTTAGCTAGATATTATGTAAGTTGCGTCCTTTTTTAACACCCACGCTATGGAATTGCTATGCATGTGGTATTTAATGGTTCAATAAAATAGAATTGTTACGCATGTGGTATTTAATGGTTCAATAAAATAGAATTGTCACACTAAAAAAACGGGTTTATTGCAATAGTATGTATCATCAAAGCATTTCATGAAAGCTCATCAAAATCACAATAAGGGGAGAATATTAAATCCCAAACTATAAATACAAAAACAATGACGAATTGAACACTATTTCATAATCAATATTCCTAAGCAAGGAAAAGGCATTTAGATTGATCATATCTTCTACACAAAATGTAATTTTTCTTTGGAATGACAACTGTCAGATCTATCCGTCAAATAGAATACAGATGAGGAACATTGTGCATTCTTATGTAGGTCACATTATTTGCAATCATTATTTTATAGAAGAAAAAACCGAAACTGAATTAATTGCCAATGCATCTTCCAATGAGACTGATACAAAAGCCTTTTACTGAATCTTTCGTTAACAATTTTAAGTGATGATCCAATAATACTTGCAAGATTGAATGTCAATTAAAGGTATTTTTCATTGTCCCATTGTTAGAAATCTACCTTAGCTTAAAAATAAGGGTAACTTGATCACAACTAAACAAAATATCCTACAAACTTATCTATAACTAACAAAACATAATATACCAACTAATAAGCTCTCATCCTTCAGATCATTTACAGTATGCATTTACTGAAAATAAAAAATTCTTTCCAATATTCTTTCTTAACTATTGCAAAATACTATTACCATATACAATTTCACTATTGAGCTACACAAGTACATCTGAAGGCTTAGTTTCTTTTTCAACTGGTAAGTAATGGGCTCAAAAGAATTTCCAAATGAACAGGCTTATAGTAAGGAAGGCAATGAACCTCAGATATCTATCTGATGTATTAATTATGCAAGTATAAAATACAGAAATCCAATCCTGTCTTGCTTATAAATGTCAATGAATCTGTAATCCCACTACCATTTATTTCTTCTTGCCTTTTTTTGAAATATAGGTTTTAAAAGCCTGATTGATATATCTTCCATTACCAACAATTATTCAGATTTTGTTCTGGCTTCTTATTGCAGTGAAAAATAAAAACTGATGGTGTCAATCTGTTAATTGGATAATGTCACTTTTATAGCATTATCAAAACCCGCTTTAAAGAGAGTGTGCATGAAATATGAAAATCAGGATTTTCTTCTTCAAATCAATATTTATTACTGGTAAGAACTCCAGAAAAACAGTGACCTACATTTCCCCACGTCCTAATTTGACATCGCATCATTTTTCAAAAAAAGCAACATCTGCTTTTTGTACAAAGGTGTTTTCAAAACAAGAAATGGATAGAAAAACATCTGTTATCAAATCAAATATCTTAGTGATTTCTTCAGCAGAAGTTGACATTTAAATGTGTCAATTGGATACTTACTTACCGAACATTGATGTTGAGGTGGTAAAGTTTTCCATCAATTTTCTAGGTTACAAGGTAGAGACAATTGTCTCATATTTGTTTTAAGGACTCTATCTATCTCCATATAATAGAAGGAAACTTGCACAACATCGAAAAATAATTTTTTTAAAACCCAATGAAATAAGAATGTTGAAAAAACCCAGTAAAATTGATTCAAACTTGCGAAAACAATTTATTCATACCATGTTTTGGTTCTATGCCCCTATTTCTCTAACCAGACCTGCAAGGTAACACTTTGACTGATTTTGAGGTAAAACATTAAATACTTTATAAACAGGTTAAATCCATTTTTCAGTGAAGCTCTAATGAAGGAATGTATCTTTTTTTTATAGTTTCAAATGTCACAGGGGGAATGAAAGCTACGCTTGCACAGATTTAGGCAAGAATGTTGACAAAATGAGGGTAATTGATTCACAAAATCGACTGATATGAGCAGCACTTAGCTCTTAACTTTGATATGGTAATATCGGCATCCTTTTTGTTAGATGGATTCTCAAAAGAATAACATGCGTTGAATTAAAATCAAGATTTTATTTTAAATCATAAAACAACAAGATTGTTTTCTTACTTTGTGTGATTAACTCTGGGAAAATATGTGTGTCTATTTAGCATCCTGTTTTCTATTCTGAATCTACACGATATATCTTCATAATTTGTTTAGATTCACGTTTCTTTTAACTCTGTATCTACATTTTCAAAAGAAATTGAAGAAACCTTTGCTTAAACCATTGTAATTTGAAGAAAAAAAAACACCTTACTACTTCAGATTCAATCTCTATAGCAAAATTTGCATACAAAATAGTGTACATCAAGCATATGTTTGCTGATGTTTTACTGACAAAATGGTTGTTTAACTTAAAGACCAGCAAACAAATTTAAATTAACACTGAATGATAAAACTTAGTATTAGATTTACTTGAATACTAAAATACGATTGACAGCTGGAGTGACGCTATTCCTCCTCTAAATTTACACAACACATCAACCATGAAATGAATACAAACAAACGTATTGATAAATTCCTTATATTGCCAAATATGTACGCACTAGTGGAAAAGAGTGCAAAATCTAACTGTTATGCCAATAAAATGTTTGCCACATCGGAATACCTAACTCAATTTGCTGTTAGAATTTGCTCTTGGTAATGCTCCAGGGAACGATTGCAAAATACAAGGAAATATTTTAAAATCATGTTCCGTCTAAAATTGATGCATCTGAAATTGAGGTATAGGTTAAAACATCTCAAAAAATACTACAGAATAAGGACTGCATATTTTCTAAACAGTAGCCTGGCCCAAGAGCCTAATATTGGGTTATACACACAATCCTAAAATAAAACAAATATCGCAAATCTACCTGATATATCCCATGGGTTGGTAGCTATTATGATCAGTAAATTGCTTACACAGCAAGCAGGTATTTAATCTGGATTTTGCAAGATAAAATTAATGCATGTGAATTCTTGATATCTTGATAGAAATAGGGGGGGGGGGGGTAATCAACTTTCAAGAATATACAATTTTTTTCTGGAAACACAAAATTCAAGGACACCACCAGAATCATCAAGATTTAGCAGATAATCAGTTAGTCAACATTCAGCTACCAACAGCTGATGACTGAGATTGTTTTCTCTGAAATATTTGATTCACGAAGTGAGTGTTGTTAAATAGATTCAAATTATTTTCCATGGTATTATCATGTTTGCTGATAACATTTGTAAAATTGAAAAATAGATGTTTGCTTTTTTGTTTTAACAAAAATCTGTTTAAAAAAAAGTATTTTGTTCAGTTTTAATAGACAACATGGACAAGTAAAAAATTGCGAACACAATCCTTGCAAGTAACAAAATATTGCATAGAACATGTTACTTTTTCATATCTGCCTATGCCCAATGGGGTTCTTTGAAATTACCAAATAATAAAATATGGTTTTCAGTCTTACTTTTCAAAAAAAGAAGCAACTGTGGACATTTTTTCAAAGCAGTCTAGCTTAACTAAGTGTCATACGTATTCAAGCTTGGTTGAACAAGCAGGTACCCATTGTCTGGGCAAAATCAGCGGTTGTTAAATTGTGCATTTCATAAACACTCTCAAGATGGTTTGTGTGGTGATTACCAATAAAATCTTGATAAGTCCTTGGTTACCCCCATAGTTACTGAGTTTTGCAAAATCCACCTTAATGGATAATGTGATAAAGTTCAAAATCAAAAACATAATATTCCTAGGGCTTTTCATGGATAACATAAAGGTTTCTCAATACAAATTTAGGGATGGCTTAAAACTTGTTGTTTTATCATCACATCTAAATTGTGTTTTTGCAAAAATTAAATGTAATTATGTAGAGCTTAAAGCTAATGTACTGCACTTATGGATAAACGTGGAATGACAAAATAACTTTTCCAAGCTATAATGTGCTGCTTCATTTTGTTTTGATTCAAGCAGTCATCTGAAGCATACAGGGTATTGAAATGATATGATCTTTTATATCTTAGTTCCCCTGTCCAATGTATCCCTTAGAAGTCAACTAAATCATATTACATATTTAAAAATATTGAATTTCAACCCTAAACTAGCATATCAAAACAATTTTTTATTTTTTAAGTATTGCAAAACACAGCCTTAATAGACAAAATATCCTCAATTTTAATGAAAGAATGAGTAGGATGTGTGCGCTTGATGGCAGGATTATAAAAAAAGGTCATGCATGTAGATTGACATTCTTAATTTCAATTGTTTGTTGTTGTTTACCAATTAATTGGGGACCCAAGTTCTATGAGAGATACCAACACATTACTTTATACATAACAATAGCACCCTCTCCAAAGTATTATTTTTATCAACATATAAAAACATGTCTGTCATATAATCTATCTGAAGGTATGATGTGTAAGTTTTATCCACCATTAAATTGAGAGGCTGTCTATTTCAATCACAATACACTATTCTGACCGTGTTTAATTTTATATTCAGTGAGATGAGGCATTTAGGCTCAACACACGGGAATAGTTTCCTGTGCTTGACCAATATTAATTGCAAACATGTAGTACCTGCATGTTTGCTTCTGACGTCATTACAAACAGGCGTGAAAAGCCTTAGCACGTATGAATTAACACAAAACCCTTTTTTTTATATTAATTTAGATGCATGTCATATTTGCCTTCCATATCCACATGTAATATGTTTCTTTCTTAATTTTACAAAGTGAAATATTCAAGGGATTAAAAAAAAAATCATGTTCCACAATTTTACTTTACCCATATAAACAAAACAGTTCTAGTATGCTAGACCCATAAGCTTCTTACAGTGCACATTTTCATGATTATTTTGCAATGTTCTTGAAGTCCAATGTAAAAAGTTTCCCCCATTTTACACCTCTACATTAGGAGTTTATCCAATAGCCATTAACTGGGGCCTTCATTTCTCAACACATATTGCCCGATCGTGCCCATTAGACTATTTCCTTGTATGTTCCTCACAAAGCAAGTTTGCCCCTATTTGCCCTCATAATTGAAATAGTCTAGTAACCTTCTCTACATAGTTCAAATGTGTCCAATCTTGTTTGTAGTGCCAAGGGCATGGATTCGGTGATGTGAAAAGTCTTTTACTAAGCGAGTCATGTTATACAGAATTCATGTACTTAAATGTATGTTACTTAACTTCCTTACAGATAAAAAACAGTACTCAAGTGATAATGTTCATTAGAATATATTTTTTATTCTTTGTTTTGCTGATTAATTCTGATCCTATAAACTTTTCTGAAAAACTTTGATAAACTAATATATCACCATATTTACATCATACAAAGATACACAAGTTGTTTAAAAATGCCATTAAAACATGCTGCAAATTCCTGAGGTCTCGAAATAACTGTACACAATGTGTGCTGTCATTTAGCAAGATAGAAAGTATTATCATTGTATTATTATGCTTATATGTTGAAATTCCTAGTTAAGCAAAAGGGTGCACTACCAAACCAAATTAAAACAAATATGAAACACCTTGCATGAAAATATGCAGAATTACATACACGTGTTAATAATGAAGATGCAGATATTGTTGTATATGATAAGCCTTCCACCCTATACAGCACCCATCACATGCTGTTTCATTTAATAAATGCACCTAGCAACGTGATAGCAATTAGCTGTGCACACGCATGGAACATAGTCTAACTGGCTTGAATCTATTCTCTCTTGTCTTTGTTTCACCCATACAACATGTTTTTTAGTGAATGAGTTACATCATAATATTGTTGCCTCTCATCATGAGCTGCATCTTATGTCAAATAACCACTAATTTGTTAACAAGTTATGCTCTATTTTTAGTTATTACTTTTTAATTTTCAACACCTGTTCAAATTAAACCTGACAATTGTTCATCATCAGAAAAAACAGAGAAAAAGAAGTCTACAAAAAGTTAATTTATAAGCATCTAGGTACTAGTATAATAATGTCCACCATTTTGATTTGTCATGCTTTACAAATTTGGAATTTGTTTATGTTTGCCTGCTTTAACAGATTTTAAAAATTCATCTTAAAAAGTGAATGGATAACTGACTTTAAATACATCTAAACAAACAAGAGAACCACAAATCTTCTCATTGCAAACTTGAAATTAACTGTTCCAAGTTACTATGCCTGCAAAAAAGCAGTTGCAACAAATAACTAGCAGCAGTGGAATGGATCTCTCTGTAATTACAACTTTTTGATAAAGATTCCTCCAATTAGCTAGAGGTAATTTGAGATGATGATGTAACCTAAGAGCCTGCCTGAAAATTCGATCCCCACAAGGCAAATAAATGTGAGCTAATATCCACACTTTTATGAATAGATATGCCCTCTTTTAATATTGATATGAGCAAAAAGCATTGTACTAAAGACCTGTGGATCTTAAATAAGTCACACAATTATTGGTTGCTTTGGATTTTTATTGATGAGAAATTTAACATTATTACATTTTTTGTATTTGCTATTTAAACAAGGATATGTTGCGATGTAAGCCTTATCAATTAGATCTCACTAGGTATTACCGTGTTGCTTTCACTTAATCCAAATTAAAATTTCCAGCTCTGAACATAAAAAGTCAATAAATTAAAAGAACCATCATACCCAAAGGACACAAACTGCTTAGAGGATCTTTGAGAGGGTCGGTCTTTGAAAGACAAATGTTTAAAAGCATGAGAAATAAGTATTCACTATAGTCTAATAAACTTACAAAAAAACCTTGTATTGTTTAAATATAGATAGGAGACACATGCATGTCTTAAAGGCATACTGCAGGGCTTCTTAATATGCTAAATGCAATTTTCGGAGAAATACTGTAGATGTTATAAAGAGACGTTATAACTAGCTAGAGTGATACATGTGTTTGACTTAAAGCTGATATTGATCTAGTTGAAATGTTAATGCTTTACAAGCTGACTGCAATTATAGTGTACAATTTACAATATTTTCTCAAGATCACAGGGGCTGCCAATACTAAGCTTGTTTGTACTAAATTGTAAATTTGTCATGCTGAATCTGAATATGGTAATGACAATTTTTGAGAAAAACATTTTTGACATGTCATTTACATTTGACATTTTAGTGCTATTACCACAAGTTTGAGCAATATGCAGAGTTGAAAACCATGAGCTTGAGCTCTTGACATCATTATCTTGTTAAGAATTGAAGAGATTTTGTTTCAAACAAATCGTATGGATTAATACAATTAAACTGTGAACTTTGTTGTCACCTTTAGTTTAATCCATATAATGGTTATGTAAAACGTTTTGATTAAAGATTTTATAATAGTCTAATTGCCTACTTAAATTTATAAGAAACTCCACATTAGTTAATATTTATGAATGCAAAAAAATCAACTGGGAAAGTTTAAATACATTAACCCACAAATAAATGATGCAGTGATACAAAACATGGATATATGAATACAGATATAAACCAAGTGCTGTGAATAAAACAATGATGTGTGTGAAACAACAAGTGTTTTTGTGTGCTAAATCTCTTATCATATTAGCGTATGAATAAAACATAATACATAGATACATAACTGCACTTTGTGAATATAAAATGAAGGTAAACCAACTTTATAAATGACACAAAATTAGGAGGCAATTCAATTACATAAATATTTAACCATTTCCAAGTTCTCTTAGTCAAAAAAATAAAGTATTGCTGGTGTTGCTGAATATATATTTGTTAAGGTCTGTTGTTCAAGCAACCTAATATCTTTTTTTATGAATTGAGATGAATCTTTTTTTTTGCTAAAAATTATATAAATTAGGCTGAACCTTCATTCATATGGATAATTTATGGTAAATAACAAAAACAGAAAAATATTACTCTTATTTGCTAGATCATAAGTCCAATGACAACAAATAACTGACCAAAGGCTATCACAGCTATGTGCAAACTGTTCTTAGCCTACAAGGTGTGATTATGAAGTCTACAAAGCAATTTAAATAAACAAACAACTTACTTAAAAAGGTCTAACTATGATAATACAAAGCTCAATGAATAACACATTATTCACAAATGTCCTTTTCCAATCCAAACCGAGCAAACCTGATGACAGCTTAAGAATAGTATACCGTCTGTGTTCTAAGAGTAGATGGATTGTTTAAAGGACATTCTATGTTATCCAACCATGGTTAATGAGAAGAGACACCTTACATAACAATATGAGATAACTAAGACTCCTCTCATAGCAGTATTATAACATTACAACACATCTCTTCCTCAATATTAAAATCGGTTAATGGGTTTGCAGGTATTCTACATAGACATTAAGAAAACAAACTCTTATGTACTATATCAGGTATTATTCTCATTAACCTTCATATTCTATCAATTGAAATATATATGGAAATAATTTTTGCAGAAACCAAATAAAATGTGCATAAAATTTACAAAAATACCCTATCTATATTTTAACTTTTAAAGCTGATATGTTTATAAGCCACCCGCTTGTTAAATTGTAATCATTGTTACTCTTTGTATTCTGTACACTGGGCAGATTTTTAGTCTCTGTGCTCTTCCTATCCACACAATTAATTGTTGATGCATCATATTCTCTGTTGTACTTTTGTTGCTTCATAGATGTTGGTGTTATTAACATAAAGCTGACAGCCTACATAAAGCAGGGCACCTATTGCTATCAATCAATGTCATAACAAGAAAATATCAGACTAGATGGAGGCTCACACTGCCTCAATAATTTACCTTTACTTTTTGTTACCTGGTATCAAATGCTAAAGACAGGTGTTAAATTTAAAGAAATTATTTTCATACTAAGGTAAAACAAACGATTATGTAAATCAGTACAAGCAAGTCTACTCTTGGCACAATGGGTTTTTGAGATAATGCCATTGATGTTTGAGTTAATGATAACAATCCAAAATATATTTCACTCAAACTCTAGTGTGGAGTGCATTACATACTCACATGAAACTAGGTAGGTATTATTCAAGCAGGGTTCTCCTACAACATCCAAGCAAGGGGGGACATTTGTGCATGTGTTTTTTAAAGATTCAATAAAAATAAGATTGGGGTAAAAAAAGGGTTTTAATTAAAAGCATTTTTCATCATGAAAGCGTTGTATACCTGAAATCCTATTATAATTGGACATCTTGTATGCTAGAAACTTTAACATCAAAAGTATTAAATACACATAAAGAGTTAGCTAGATATTATTATATATGTAGGTACGGTCTCTTTTAACACCCGCTCAGTGGAAATTTCACAAATGTATGTTTTTTAAATGATTCAATAAATACAATCGTGTTGAACAACCACTTTGTAAAACCCCATCAAAATTTTAGAATAATATTAAATCCCAAACTATGAATTTGAAAACAATGAGGAACCAAACACTACTTCATAATCAATATAAATAATAAATAGGTAAATAGATTATTATATCTTCCACATAAATCACAAAATGTAGTTTTTTTCTTTGGAATGATATCTGTCAAATATATCTGTCAATAAATAATGGATGAGGAGGAATATGATGCATTCTTGTAAAGATCCAGTATATACAATGAGAATTTATTTAGTAGTAATAATTGCCAACGCATCTTCCAAGGTGACTGTAACAAAAGCCTTTTATTGTAACTTTTTGATAGCAATTCTAAGAAATGATCCAATAGCACTAGTAAAACGTCAATTAAAGGTATTTTTCAGTGTCCCATTCTAAGAAACCAACCTTGGTTATACAATAAGAGTTAGTTCATCACAACAAGAAGAACATATTCATAGGAAAAAATCTGTAATATATACATACAAAAAAACAGAAAAATACCTCAATCATTCAAATCATTTTCCTCATGCAAATTTACTGACAAATATACAAATTATTTCTACTTTCAGTCTTTACTATTTCAAAATATTATCACAAACCACATAAAAAATCAATGTTGAGCTACACAACTACATCAAAAGGCTTTGTCTTTCAACTTGTAATGGGCTCAAGAGTATCTTCAAATGAATAGATTTATATTAACCAAGGCAATGAACCTATATAGGATTTCTATCTAATGTATTAATTATTCAAGTATTAAATACAGAAATTCTATCCAGCAATTGCTTATAAATGTCAATGAACCTATTAATTCCACTACCATTTTGTCTTATTGACTTTGTTTGAAATTTAGGTTTTAAAAGCCTGATATATCTTCCATTACCCAAAGTTAATAAGAATTTGTTCTGGTTGTAATTGCAGTGAAAAAATGAAAACTGATGGTGTCAATCTGTTAATTTGATAATGCCACTTTTATAGCATTATCAAAATCTGTTTTAAATAGAGTGTGCATGAAATATGAAAAAAATTAGAATTTTCAGCTTAGCATCAATATATATTACCTCATAAGAACTCCACATAAAAACACTGACCTACATTTCCTCACATCCTATTTCGAAATTTTCAAATAAAACAACATCTGCTTATAGTACTAAAGTGTTTTGAAAAGAAAAGACAAAAAATTGATAGTAAAACACCTGATATTGAATCCAACTTCCTATTACTGTGGCAGATGTTGACATTTCAATGTGTCAATTTGAAACATAACTTCAAAACATCAATGTTGAGATGGTAAAACTTTTCATCAATTTGTGAAATATATATCTCTTGAGCTTAATACTGTTTGTTGAAACTAGAACACCTTGCCTTGGATGGCATAAGCAAGTACTTGGCCAAGTATCGGGCTATTTACTTAAACTGAATAACTTTCATTTGGGATACCCATATTTAATGGGCAAGATTCATTTATTGACAAAGCACATTAATACAATACAATACAATACAATACAATACAATACAATACAATACAATACAATACAATACAATACA
>JAUMTS010008912.1:0-18264 GCA_032273385.1 Ophiopholis aculeata | reverse complement strand
TAATTTATGTGACTTTTGTCTTTGCAAATTTAAGCTTTCCATGTTTCGTAATAGTTTGCATTTTAATATTATTTCAAAATTATATGTATTTTGACATTAAAATGACCTGTTTGATATATTATACACATTGTTCAATATATCAAAATATAAATCAACTGTATTTTATTGATATTTTTGGCTCATATATTCTTATATATCCTTGACCCACCTACCTGTATCTCTTACAGAAATAGCCATTTTTAACATCCATACCAAAAGATGAGCAGTTTAATCTTCATCTGCATATTTTAATATTGGTCCTAAATCAGACGTATTTTGACATTTAAATGAACTGTTTGATATATTATAAACTTTGTTAAATATCCAAATATAAACCAAATTTTATTGATATTTTCAGCTCATATATTTTAATCACCAAATCCTTGAATCCATCTATCTGCATCTATTACTGTAACAGCCATTTTTAACATCCATACCAAAATAAGAGCAATTTTATCTATTTTAAGACATTTCCATCTACATGGTGAGTGTAAAAGAGCAGTTACGGTTTCAATTTCTTTTTGCAGTTTAATTATTTGGGCTGTACTAAATGGGCTGGAAAAACGACTGACAGTCAATGATAGATGGAAAACTGCTGCACTTTTGACGGCCTATGTCTGTATTGGCACAAATTAGGTGAGCTGTAGGATAAGGTAAAATGATACTGAATTGAGATGGTTCAAAATAAACACTAAAGGCAAAACTGATAAAATATTCAACACCTGCAGTGTATAGAATACAACTTAACAAGCCATCAATCAAGGTCTAATTTGTGCCAATTTATGAAACTAAAAAGATGTAAATAAAATAAATATAAGAAACTAGGATGATTAGTAAAGGATTATGTGTTAAAAATGTCAGTGAAGGCATTAAAGATTCAACATTTATGTAGGTATACAGCAAGAATGAGAAATACATATCTCTGAAAGATAAATATTTTTACACACTCTACAAATTTACATTGTTTGTACTAAAACCGGGGCTATATCTGCTTTGTATAGCATATTTCTAGAAGTAGGACACACATTGAACTTCAAGCTACCTGCACTCATCTTTCCATAAACAATTTACTGTTTTCCCTCATTAATATCTCACTTGCCCAATTAAGACATCAGCATGACCAGGTCCAACAATAAATTCACTATAACCATGACCAAGGGTGACCTAACCTGACTAGAAAACCTTTAATTAAGTGGGTCAATATTTTGACCAATGGTGTATTTAACCAATCCATCTCTTATTTTATGTAAATAAAGATTCAAAGTGAAAACTTCTTGGTCACTACTTTGTCTACATAGTAGATTGGGAAACCTTGCTCTCTTTTAAACTATGACCAAACATGACCCACCGACCATCAACTTGACTAAAAAAACAGTAAGTGGGTCAATATTTTGACCAACACTATGGTGTTATTTTACGAGTTCATCTCCTTCCAATATACTTTGTGTAAATCAAGATTTGATGTGAAATCATCTTGCTCTTACCCGTCCTATATTACAAATAGAATATAGGGCCATGCACATAGATTGCGACATGTTTGCTCTTCCATAAGAGGGTCATTGTTTTACCAAAATTATGGTCATATTTTAGAGTTCATCTCATCCTCCATGCATATTTTATGGATGATCAACATCCAAACTGAACACACCTTGCTTGGTACCAGGTCTACATTATAATAGATGGGAAATCTTTGCTCAATTTTAAGCCATTGCAAAAATTACCGACTATGATGAACTTCGACTTGTCTATGAAAAACTAAAAGTGGGTCGTTATTTTGACCAATATCATAGTGCAATTTAACAAGTTCATCTCCTCTTAGTTTACTCTCTGTAAATCAACATCCAAAATGAAAACACCTTTGTGGTACCTGGCCTATATTACATGCATGAGAAATTGCTCTATTTTCCTAATGATGCTGAGTGAACATTTTCACAAGACCTTAAAATTTGACACCTTTTATAATTTTGATGGTTGCTGGCTTAGAAAGATCCTGAAAACTAGCGGAACAAATATATTGTGCTTTTTAGCCAGCCTGACTTAACAATTTTGAAAATTAAAATCATAAAAATCATGAACATTTAGCCTGTGTTTTAAAAAAGAACATATAAAGATTGTGATAAAGACAAAGGAACATTTTTAGCATTATGCAAATAATTTGTACACATTACATTCTTTAAAACCAAGATTAATCTAATTTAAAATTATTGGAAAAAGGTCGATGTGTTACCAGTGCCGCAATATCTAAGACAATGAATAACCCTACCTTGTCGGCAACTACGGGGCAGCTATTCACAGAATTGCGCTTTCAAAAGCTTCACCCATAATTACCCAGAAACCATGGGTCTTTAATCACTCTCACATTCAACTGAACACACAGCTATTACACATTACTCCCCTCTATTCACAAGTTATACCTATCGGCAATGTTACATACCATAAGCTTACTCCTCACTCAAAATCCCAATGTGGCTTATCTTTACGCTTTAGTTAAAATAACTAGGTTTCCTTCGCCTTCTTTGAGATAACAAATCAGTGCAACATCTAAATCAGTCAAGCTAACATAAACTAATGATACTCAGCACATTAACCCCAACCTGTAAAACTCCAGGGGTTACTCAAGTCTAGTTTGGGCCGCTAAAGTTTTAAAAGGAGACCCATTTTTATACCAAATTTTGCCAAAATCTTGACCCATTTTTATATCAGATGCCCGTAAATTGTACAATTTTTTCCTAAATTTTCAAACATTTATTGAACTTTGGAAAATTTTAGCCTCAGATTGACAAAATGAAGCCTATTTTGATTGAGATTTTAGACAATGTTGAAATTATGAGCCATTTTCATACCAACTTTTTCGTTGAAAAAGGGGTCATCCTTTTACCAGAGGCCCTAGAATGAGACCCATTTCAGTGTCACGTCCCTGCATGCTAAGTACCCCCCCCCCCCCCAACCTGTAAACCCCTCCAGTTGTGTCTGCGATCTAGACCTTTTATTTCTTTTCTTCCGACAGACTGATCAACTGAGTGAATGTAATGAATGTTAACATCTACGCAGTCGAGCTTAAATGATAAAGCGACATAATTCAACAAACTGCTGTGTTTTTTGTTGAGGACGGAAATGGGCATATGAAAAATGTTGATGTTTTAATCATAAGATGGATAGGATCATTGGGAAACAATCATGGGAAACTAATTGGTGTTGAGGTGTGGAGAATTGAAGTACGGACACCTGTTAACTCATTGCTAGATCAAGCAAGATCTCCTTACTGATCTACAGGCCGCTAAAACTTTGGCAGAGCGAAAGTGTATCCTGAGATCAGAATGGTGATGTCACTTCTGTACAGAAATGCGTCTCTTGATGCACACCCGCGTTATGATGGCGTCATTACTAGTTGCGCAACAAAATGCACGCAAGAGTAAAGAAGGCGCAACAAATAACGGGGTGCACATGGAGAAACGCATTTTGACCTGAAGTGACATCACTACCATTTTGAACTCGGGATACACTTTAGTCAAATTCTGACTCAAAATTCTTACAAGAAAAGGAAACAATTTAGCATTCAAAACAGACTTGGCCATCTCTCTTTTTGTATAAAACCCACCGCCATTTTGATTGTATTTAGTATTTTATAGTCTGCACACATGCTTTTTCTCTCACTTTTGTCAAGATTTGGTGTTGCTCTGCACTCCTGTTGTTACTACCCATGGGAAGGTTTTTAATAAACATACAATACCGACAATACTTCATTTCACTAACATGGTCTGAAATCTTTATTCAGTGAGCAACCTCGCTGAGGACCCTCTCACGTAAACATTGACACTTCACAAATCTCAAATGAACGTGGTCTTAACTTGCAACATTTGACACATTTTAAGGGCACATGTATCATACTCGTCCTTCGATTTTACAAGTGCAAACTGTTCTCAACATTCTTATTTGGAATAAATATTCTGAAATAACGCAAGTACACAGGAAGATTCTCAAGTCCAGCAGTGTATGGCTCATTTATAAAGGTACTCCGTGGAAGTGTGCAGTAGCTTTGGAGGTACTCTAGAGGTACTTCACCACCTGGTATAATTTTAGCCTGTTTTGATGTACCTTCCAAACAAAGTTACAGTTACTAGCTGCGTTAATGAGTCTTGGCATGAGAAACTTGCTGTGTAATATAGAGCCAACATGACAACAAAATTGCTAGTCCGACTGGCAGCCATGTTACTACAACTAAGTGCTCCATTTACCTCCTTGTCAAGACTCCACATTCATATTTGATGTTTACCATTGGTTACCATAGCAACCTAGGAATAAAATCCATCATGGGGTTTAACAGGTACCTGACTCCTGAATAGCGAAAACAGACCTTTTTTCTTATGTGTTGAAAACAAATACTTGCCAATATTAAGTCAACCTGAATGTCATGACAAAGTTACAATTCTACACCCTTGTGCCTCTACGGAAAAATCACAAGCAATGCCATGACGTGCGCACTCCAAAAATACACCGTTTGAATAATAAATTATCGGGCTCAACTAAAAAACAGAGAAAAAAGTAAAACATGACGGAATGCGAGTCCCTAATCTCATTTTTCTGTTTAACCTGTTTAACCTTGCCATTCATATTGTATCCCGGCTCATGTGTAGCTGCAGGCTAGAGAGGCAACTAGAACGGAATTGTTGATGTTCCGCTCACTTTTCTTTCTTACGTTGGGCAAACTTGACTTGAATTGTTAATTTTATCTTGTATTGCAGGTTAAACAATGTATGATGGAAACGTCCACATTTTTTTGAGCTTTTTAAAAAGATGTGCCTTTTGCAAAGAAACCTTTTAAGGCTTTTTTTCGGGGACAAATATATGAAAAGGGAAAATACTAGCAATGTAAAAATGCTTTGTTTTTGAACTCATCAATAAATATCCTCTTAAGGTCACTCACAATGCTTTTAAGAATAATTCCACACACATACTAAGATTATTAATTTTATAATTGACTGTGTGAACATAACATTGTTGAAATAGAAATAGTGCACAAATCACTAACATGTGGATTCTTCTTTTTAATACATTTTAGGGGGAAATCAAGTCAGAAGCTAGCAATTTTAAAGTAGCACTACGCATTTTCCGCACCTGCACTCTGAAGAAGTGCCAAGATGGTTAGTCAGATATCATGAGAGAAAGTATAAAATACATCTATAAAGGCACAGAGATAGAAACTATCCTTGCAGATACATATGAATGACACATCTTGACCCTCTTAAAAGCATTTTTCTTGGCGTACAGCGACACGCATACCAAAACACCATCAAAGACACTAAAAATGCATTGTCTATATATAGAGTGTACATGCATGGATGTGAAAGCCCTTCTAAGGTTTCTTCGTATTCAAGACGGGTCCTCCTTTGACCATTTTTCAATTTGGGTAATTGAGCGATCGCAGCATTTTACATTTTAGGAGCATCCTGTTACTATCTATTTCTGTCTCTATAATGGATGGGATAAATTAAAGGTGGAATTGTTAAAACATTGCTATTTGAATTCAAAAGACCTCATTTTAAAGGAAAAGTTCAGTGACCATATTGTACAAGCCATCATCTTTTTCAACTGTGCATGGCACTCTAAACATGCAAACAGTCCTACACAAACTAAGCAGTCTACACCCTGGTCGAGAGATGAGAGATGCAAGACTTTAAAAAAAAGCAATATTTATATTTAAAAAAACAATTTCTTGGTAGTTTCTAAAAGCGACACGTTAATCCACTGCCCTGGAAAAGTCTAAAACAACCCAAAAAATAGTATAAATTTTCCCCATCTACGAAAAGCTATTAGGGAGTCGATACACGCCTGGCAGTCAATTTATATCTAGCCCCCTCGGTAAAGCACTCACTAAATATTTAACCTTAACGACATCTATATTACACCTGATACTAACATCCTAGTGCTGCGTATAATATGCCCGAGCCAATAAAACAGCCCATTCATGTGATCAATAACTAAATGCCACCCTTTTAAAACGAGGAAAAATAACAAGCAGACAACGGCAGACTTTAATACCCTGCTTCATTCATATTTCATTTAGACGCATCCAATTCACTCCGATGAAAGCACATCAATTTCCTATGTAAGGAGAAAGCGAGCAACAGATAAAGCTCACAAACGAAGACTGAACCATGAAAATATGACATTAATATTGATAAATAAGTGGACATATACAACGCACACAAGAGAGGACTTTAGATTTCATTCTACTTCATTTTGAAATATATGAGAAAGTGTGTTTCTAGATGTTAATCTTCCTGTAAAGTTTATTTTCTGTATTCTAGAAACACTGCTTATAAGTTATAGTTTCATATATTTAGTTAGTTAGGTACTTGATTGCATGTTTTAAATATAACTGAAGATATATATTTACTTAAATATAAGTGTGGCAAAGCTTTTTCAGTACTTGTGTATAAGTTGTAATATGAAATCAAGTAGCTTCAAATCTTCAAAAATTAAAATGGATTCACAAATGTCAGCAAATATACATGGTCTTCTGTTACTGTTTTAAGTTACAAAGCAAAGATATCAACCAACAAGTAGGCCCGAAGTAGGCCTTTGACATTCTCATGATGTAACCATAGTAGCCGCATCAGGTTGCCGGTTCCCATGGTAATCATAGTAGCCGCATCAGGTTGCTGGTTCCCATGCTTTATTTTGGGTTAAGAATTTAAGGGTGGGTGGGGAAGTATATGGAGCCTGAAGATATGAGCGGCCATTGGGCATGTTTCATATTTACATTAAAGGTGATATGATGTGGTAGCTGCATCTTCAGTTGAATTGTGGATGTCTTTAGATTTGCAAGAAAAGATATCTTCAATGGATTAAAAATGATGTTGGTAAACACATTACTTGAGAGAGGCCAAAATATACTTTCAAATAATTCTTAAAAGATGAATAAAAATGTTTTATTGACCAGAATATATTCAGATCTGTCAGAAAAAAGAATACTAATGACATATGATACGTGTAAATAATCGTTTGGTTTTAAGGCCAGAATATGCTTTAATCTGTCATCATTCTCGTTTTTTGAATACAAAAATTGAATTCAGTATGGGACTAAATCTAGAAGAAGATTCTTTATCTTGATTTAGAGCACATTTGGAGTTTATTAGGAAATTATATAGGATTTTTGATAACTGAAAATCGTGAAACCAACACTAGGCCTATAAAAAGTCGGTCATTAAAAAGTCGTAAAAGTTAAGACTCACATCCTGACCCTGGGTGACGACTTAATAAAAAAAGAAATTCTGAATAAAAGTGAATCGTAATACTCTATCTATCATATTTTTCATACATTTTGTTCACAAAAGGTGACCCTGGCATCTTCGGTGTAAAGACAATCACAAACCAGTGCAATGCACTATGGGGATTCAATTCAGCAAATTACTGATGACAATACTATCAATCAAAATATTATGTTCATATTGCGGTAATGGCTAAACAGTGCCGGCTAAAATTGGATTATGAACACCTATACAAAAAAAAATTGGAAAAAGGAAACTAAACTAAAAAAAGTGCGAATGGACCAGTTTGACAGATGTGTAGTGTTCACTTTTCAAACTGATGACTAGTAATTAAGGTGTAACACCTATTCAAAAATCAAATGCAAAAGGAGCGCAACTAAAAAGAGAAAAGTGTGAATAGACCATTTGAAATATATCCATCAGGATCATTCATAAAATCAAATCAGAAACGTTATACAATTTGTGAATAGACCAGTTTGACAAATGTGTTGTGTTCATTTTCTAAAAACTTAACCAGTAATTAAGGTGTAACTTTTGTCAAAAAACATTTATCATCAAATGGTGACAATCTGTCATCCTACAAGACAAAATTTCCTTTGGAGATCTTATTTCTTTGCTTATAAATTACCTGAAGAATTCCTTAATTTATCATCAACATGATTTTGGGTAAAAACTCCTTTGCTTTAGGACCATACTCTCAAAGTCCTACACAATCCAATTTCAAAGATTTTGTTTTGTCATCAAAATGTAGTTGTTTTATGCATTCTGACCAGAAGTTAAACCAAGTACATTTTTACAAAATGACCCATTTGTAAAGCTTTGTCACTGAACTTTGAACGGAAAACTATGATGTACATATAATACATAACCAGGCCTAGTTCTCAGCTACCCCATGGCATTTGTACATTATGTTCTTTCTTCCATTTCCCTGATGAAATACAGAAATTTTACAATTTCTAGATCTAATCTAATATAATACAGACCTAGCACAATATTTTTCACCCCGGATTGGTAAAGAACATGTAAACTTTCTTTCTCCCTTTAGCTATAATTTATAGTTCAAATCTGAATTCATTGATTTGCCGAGATCAGCGTACTTTTCAATTGTTAAGAATAAAATAATAAAAGTGTGGTTTATTGTCAATTTGAGGTCTGTCAAAATCAAGGTTAAGAACAGGTAATGTGGACTTGATCAAAAAATTCTGATCATAAACTTTCTCTTATTGTTATACTAACAAAAGCTAATATCAAATTGAAGTGGAATAGCCCTGTTTATTTACTTTGTTCAATCAAAATGTGGATGTTTATGAACATTAATATTCCATTACCATGGTAATGAAACCATTTGTCATCAAAATATGACTTTCGGAGACGGGAGTCTTATTGATTGCTTTTCATTTGGATAGGTTTACTGCCTTGACATATCTTTATGGAAATGTTAGCGCAGATATTAAAATTCTGATTTTTAAAATATTTAGCTAAAAGATTGTAGAATCATACTTAAGTTAAATATGCCACCTGCCTATAATATTATAGGAACCACAGAATGGCCGAGATGCCTAAATAAAGGTTTACTTCTTTTCTAAATAAATGATACAGACCAAAAATAGGATAAACAATGATCAAGCCTTATATCCAAAAATGTCAAGAACTTGAACCTTCTTAAGATAACTTCAAAATGTTAATCACATCAGCAAATATTGTTCTCACTTCTGGCTTAAAACAGTTTCAATTTTTTATCAAATTGCCTTAGCGATTAATTAATATCTAATCATGCAATACCTGAAACTCTCTTGAGAGAGTCTTATAAACTCTGGTAGTGCAAAAGCCCCCTGTATTGTATTTTTCCTATTGGCAAAACTTTTAATTGCTACCTTCTTTGACAAAATCATGTCAAGTACTTGAAAACAATAACATCTATTAAAGATGAGATATGTAAACAAGCATTCGGTTTCATAAACATTGATAGTGCAAAAGCCTCCTGTATTATTTTTGGACCTATGGGCAAAACTTTTAATTGCTATTTTCTTCGACAAAGCTGTGAAGCACTTGAAAACAATAACATCATCCTTAGAAAGATGAGCTATATATATCTCGAAATGTAAACATTCAAGAAACAGCATGGAGCAGTGACACTAGTATATAATTTATAGAAGCTTTCTACTATAAGATTTCCTGCATTAGAAAATCTTAGCAAATATGACTTGGTAAACTAACAAATACAAGGGTAGGCAAAAAACAAGATTGCATTTTTCCCTACTTCTGACCTAAATAGAAGGCCAGTCCAAACTGTGTCTCTTTTCACTTCCAAATGCATCCCCAAAAAATGCAAAGCATGGCCTCAACATAATTTTCTTCTGATGATAAACAGAGTCTCTGACAAGAAGATGGACTGACCGACTGGCCGAGCGAATGAAACTTAATTTATTTACACATCTTGTTCCTTGCTTCTATTCCAATCCAACACAATTTAATTATCAAGATTATCATTGGCATGCTTCAAAATCAAATTGGTCACTTTACTCCAACTGCATGAATGCCTATACCGGGGGAAATCGGGAGGGTGGAGAAGGAAGACACCATCATGGTTCCAGTGCAGAACGAGCCGAGCAAATCACATGGCACGGTTTTAGCTAGAAGCATTATTTGTTGAGCAACTTGTTTTTACCACTGCACATGATGCAGAGGCAAAGAGCTGGCAATGTTTTTGCTCAAATGCAAATTGACCGTAACCCAGGTAGGTTGTAAATAGAATATTCCTAGTCACAAAATGTGTAAAAGTCGCATGCACTGCACATATACCGTGTCCTAGACCGCGGGAGTGAATCGTGCATTGCCATGTTTGACATGCTTATTGGGATGTTAGTTAAGAGGGAGCAAGGACCTTACATATTAAAGGGAATCTAATTAAAAACACAAATTCAAAGTAATTCTTTACTCTATTTGAAGCTATATTAAATTTGCAACTTTGCAAGATTTAACACCTTTTTTTAATTAAAACAGGTAAGCAAAAATCAACTTTCAATTGTTTTAACTTTGTAAATTGTTAGAATCGCAATATTCTAATCAAAGGGAAAATAAATCCAGTGTTTTAATTGCCACCGATTTTTACAAATAATTTAATAGAAAACACCAAAACAGCTTAATAAAGGATTACAATTAGCGTTTGGATTAATATGAACTGGTGCACTGAGTAATCGTTAATTAATTACCGCAGCCTTGCTCTTGCCTTAACTTCAACCTTGTGTACTTCCGTACCTTCATCGTTAGTCGGTTTAGTGTAGTTCAGTCATTTTCATTTGACTTTCATGATTCATATACATGCCAAGGTTGTTTTATATACTATGCTCTATGATTAATATATAAGAAAAAATCCCAAATTTTAGTTATTTTGGTTTGTTATAATGTCAAAACTGTGAAATAAATGAGCTCAAGAAACTTTGTAACTTAATAAAATCACATTCTCATCATTATTTCACAACACGTATTTAAGCAAAAAACATTGACGCTCTGACATTCCCAACGAGATTAAATCTGATCTAGCGTTTGTGTCGCCGCATAAAATTTTTCTCTTTCCCTGTCTCCCACTTCCTCAAATTCATCATATCTACGCGACATTCTAATGAAAACGACAAATTCAAATAATATGGAACATCATGACTGCTGGTTGTCGGCGAACCGTGACTTTTCCTTAGGGGGCATAGAAGTGGGACGTAGGGAGTTGAATTCAGCAGGGTTTACCGATCTAATATGCTGTATTAGATTTGACAGCATGGTAACATTAGTCCATTTCACACTCTGTGGATCTGTTTAGTAAGCTTAATAGCAATGAATATAAACTCAAATTGCGATGTGTTGTGAATACGAATTTCCTCTTGCTTTCTCATCTCATACTTCATCGTTAAGTTAAAAGCTCACTCATTATAACGTCTCAGTAAAGCTACTCCTTAAAATACATTAAGCTAGATTCTAAGTCACTCTTGACTGAATCAACTTAAAATATCTGAATTTTCTACTCGTATTCAGGATGCAGGGCAATTACAGAATATAGTGCCCACCAGCTAGTCTTTAAATAAGACTGCACTTCTCAGCATCATGTTACGGAATGAAGCAAGACTTGATACAAGACTCGCACCTGTGTCTACCTGGGCACTACATTCAACAATTGCGCCCAGGATGGTAATATTACAGAGTTGAATGTACTAGTAATGTAAATATAATTTCAATGTTTTTTCCTAGAAAGAACATGTCTGGTTGGCAAATTTGGGGCTTGTGGATGGCTGCTTGTCAAGCCCAGCCAAGGGAGAGCCCCTGGTCAGTGTAATTTTGAACCACTGCTCCCGCCTTTCCAAGGCTCCCCTTTCCAAAATTATGCCACTGACCAAAACAAAGTTGACTGCCCTTGTCTTCAGCTCTTAACCTCACAGACCCCACACCCACTCAAACTCAAATTTATGAATTATGTATCAAAATCTGTTCCCAAAATAAACTTTCACACACCTAAGCACACAAACCTGAAAGGCCAAAAACACCACAAGTGCTCCCCAATAGTGCACTCAATACCTTCTCAATAACAATTCAAACACTTGACAAAAATCCTTATTTTGATGATTTCCTATTTCCGAATTGATCACTTGAATACAATTTTAAAGGTTTCCTAATGACTGATGAACTTTGAAGTAGAATTCAAAACAATTGCTTCACACCTGTGTTTTATAAGGTATTGTTAGAAGCTTAGAAACTCAACATCTGGCCGTTGATTACTAATTGTTTCGGGAATTGCGGTTCTCTAAGAGGAATTCATTTTGAATACAAAAGTGGCTGTTGATGATCATTAAAATTCTACTTCTATTCTATGGACATTATGTTGAATTGATAAATTAAAGTCATCTCTAACTTTTAGAATCCAAATATTGATAGCAAAACAAATCAACAATGTTTACAGCCCCAGTTGCAGGTGTAGGCGGCTCTGAAATATTAAAAATTTAACCATGACTTCATTTATAGCATTCAAAATGAACCATATTCCAGTGAGAGTTTCAATCGTTGAAGAATACTATTATTTCAAAAAATTCAATTTTGTTGCTTTTTCCATTTCACTTTTATGAATCTAGTTCCTCCCAATAAAATAACAATAGAAAGTAAATGATCGTGGATCATGTTGGAACCTGACAGAATGTATCATACCTCTAACCCTAAGCTAAGCTTTAGCTTGCTTAAAATTGTGATTGAAACTCAAACATGTTTGACCTAAATGTCTCATATTACCAATTTATACAAATAACAATTCACTTCATACCTTTGTGTAGTCTAGACAACACAAACCCATAAGAACACCTAACTCATTTACATCCAAATTTGCCAGGCACCCATAAGAACACCAAACTCATTTAACATCCAAATTTGCACGGCAACATTCTATTAATTTACCGAACCTCACTCAGTCGCTGCAAAAAGGTAAATCTAAACCTTACACATTAGATTCTGCACACTTTAACAAGATCAAAATGTGCACACTAATCCAGCTATAGTCACGCTTGTCAATTTCCGACAGAGCCATTTCATATTTGCCCTAAAGTTCAATTTTCACACTGGCACTTTAGTGTTTCAATCGCATCGCTCGTCACACTTTAAAAAGATCATCACCTTACTGAAGGCAAACAATGTCAGTGTCATTTTAGTATCTTTTTTCTCAATAAGATGAAGCTTTGTTTAAAGCTTTAAGCTTAACTAAGGAATTCACACCTATAATACAGGTGTCAAGGTATCTTTCAGAGTACAACATTGCTCCCTCAGAGACCAATATGAGAGGTTCTGTCAACATGAGTTGGATATTTAAGCGTCCATCATGTAAGAATTGTTACCATTTCTGGGTGAATTTACGGTTAAAATGCAATCATCACAAACATTGAGATGCTATTTCAGGCTTGATATGTACATATTTGGGGCAGGAATGTTGAGAACATGAGGTGATGATCTGGAGATAGGCAGTGTCAGAACAAATAAAGATGGGGAGAAAGAATGGAAACCTAAAAGTCAGTTTTGTAAAATTACACTCCTAAATCAGCCCTTATACCTTTACCTTAGCAATTCTCTTGTAACTAATAGTAACACAACATCATCCCCAGATCAACTGAACCCAGGTCTCAGTCCACCCAGCTTATTGAACCAAGCCCCATAAATTGAAACTAAAGATCAGATTTGTTACAAGTTTGGGCATAAAACAATGGCTTCATTTGGTGCAAACCCATAAGTCTTGATCCTGTACAAATTAGTACGCCACAATCTGCCAAGAAATGTAATTGTCCCTCATCTCCGATTACTTTCCAATCAGATATTTGAGATGTTGCTTTTTGCATTTTAAGCTCTACTGAAAGCTTACAACTTCACCTAGTTTCCCCAGAATTCCCATTAAATTCATTTCCTGAAACAATTTTCTTCAGGGTATGGTATTTAATCGAAATCCTCCTTCAAAATCTATTCAAAATTGAATTGAAATCATTTATCAAATGATTTGAATCCCAATAGGAATCATGGGAATATAAACTTGTTCCAAGTGATAGAACACCAATTTGGAATGACTCTTGTCAAACAGTAATGAATCATTAAAATTGATTCAAGTTTGTGATATTTGACACCAAAATAAAACCCATAACACAACTTATTTCTAAATTATTAAAGATAAATGTTCATCATTCTACATTCAAAGATAAGTTTGCTTACTTTATTTCTGATCTAGAAATTTTGAAATATGAAGATATTGCTCATTTTCACAGTTAAAATTGCTCATTTTCCTACTTGCGATTGAAATCATAAAATATTAATGGAAATTTCATAAGATCATCCCTATACACATAGTATGTGATGTTCAACTTGAAACCTCCTCAGGCTACGCGTGTACTACCAATTCAGGTAAATGGTAAAATATGGAATTTAAAGAGCACTTGTATTGCTAATGGTTCTATTTGCTTTACCAGTTTGTCATAACTTGCAAGAAAAACATGAAATCCTAACTAGTGCACCGATTCTTGCTTGCGCACTGGGCTAGAAATGTGTATACATGATCAAACCAAATCAAACCGTATCCTCCTAGGGTTTTTGGATAACACAGGTACAGTTCTAGGCCCAAGGGTTCCAAGGGTAAATTTATATTCATTATGTTTGGAAATTTATCAAAGAATTGAGGCAAAAATGATGAAGAAAGTATGAATATAGATAGATGGAGACTGCATGAGCGATAAAAGGTTGTAAAAGTGTTTTGCAAGTTTTTTGAGAATTTAAGTGTTTTTTTAGAGTGAAGAACGTAGCACTGTACTTTTGTTGTTCATTTGCCACTATTTTTCAAAGAAACTTGAAAAATAGTTAGGCAAATAATTTGAAGTTTCAGTATACACTGAGCCTGAATATGTAACATTTGAAGGCAATGTCCGCTCCTCCCCTCTTCTTCCAAGACATGTTTTACAAAAAGAGACAAACTAAAGTATCACCACATAAAAGAATTTGTGAAATCAGTATCAGATTACCAGTTGAGATGCTTCTTCGATAGCCTGGGGAATTGGCCTGCATCATGCAATACATCATGCAAGAATGGCCTGGGGAATTGGCCTACATCATGCAATACATCATGCAAGAATAGCTTTGGTATCTTGGTGGTTTTTCAGAAGCTTCATACCGACTTAATACACAAAACTGAATAAAAATTGGAAAAATGAAGGAAAAAACCTAATCTGAAATTGCAATACTGCGTTTATGTTATTTATTACACTTTATCAACAAGTTCTGACATCATTTTCAGAACAAATAAGTGAGATTGAAAAAGTGAGTCTTTCCAATAAAAAATATGCAATGCTTAAATTTTCCTTTGAATGTACAATATTAAAGATGCTAGCCTCGTAATAGACAATTCCATTTAGTACAACTCATCCACCATGGCTGAATAGAACCAATTTCCTCGTATATCCATGCCAGCTAAATTACTCTCGGTTGCATTAAACGTAATACACACTGGACAATTCCGGCCTGTCGCCGTGACGACTGATGGACGCTCACAAGACACTCTAAACATCTCACTGACCGTGTGCTTGGTGCGACTGACCGTGCATGGTGCGACTGACCAACATTTTTATTTATCCACTTCTTTTCATATTTTAAATGTCAAGTAAATGTTTTCTTGACATTAAGGCGGTCACTTTTTATAACGTGATAGGTGTTAGTGAGTAAATTGACCGCTAGAAATTGACCGTTGGCGTAACTACCTGACCAGTTCCAACATGAAGAAAATGTCAAAGTCAATCAGTGATGGTGAGCATCAACATAAGTAGGGTAATGTAGTGCTGTGACGTAATTGTTCTAAATAATTTGCTCCCATTTATTAGATAAAGAATATATATTTTTAAATATCTAAATAAATTGTTGATCCTTAGGTTCAAATAGATTTTATAATTACACAGTAATATTCTCATATGTACAGTCACTTTGGAGGTACTTCATTGTTGATAATCCTTTTGGGGGAATTCCAGTGTACCACAAGAAAAGCCAAAAGCATAGCTTTGAATCAGGGCAGAAGAATTTTGCTGTGTTTATGTCATTCTGATATTTTAAAAATACATAACTGTCTACACCACAGATAAATAAAAATTGTAAAATAAATTTGCTGAAATCATAATCTGTAAAGAGTCAAGCCTGAATCACATGACTCTTGAGCTACATGAGTCAAGTCTGAATAGAATAAAATAAAATAAAGGCACAATATTAGCATGACTCCAAGTTACATATGACAACAATAAAAAAACATGCATAAAAGATAATAGATGCAAATTACGACAAAATTGAACATAAATGGTGAGCCGATAACCAAAACTTCTATGCTTTAATATCATGCAATTTAGTCTCAACAACTTAATGAAAGCTGACTAGTTTTTTCTCAAGGTTGACGTTTACAAAATACATGCAAAAATGAGCATCATCAATCTAGTCTGGTTGCCGTGGCGAGCAACATTTGCAATTTAGCATCATTTACCGTCGCAAAGTTCAATATCCGGCATTCAATTGATGTGTTTGTGAACTTGACTTGAGATTCCTTTTCATGCCCAAAATAAATAGAGTCATTTCACTTTGCATAAAGCAATTAACAACACAATGAACCATGCCTTTGAGAACAGGAATATATTTGTATCTCATAATTTAACTCATCTGCTACTAATAAAAATGGGTAGATCCTCTGTTATGTCATTGACTGCGTCCCTAGAACTAGTACATTCCTCGGTTCGCTGTCTCTGAGTAAGCGCGAAAGTACCAAGCAGCGAGCGCAAAGCCCTTAACACTGAGTTATTTTTCAGACCATACGAGAAGCCCAGGGCTACTGTGTTCCTGAAGTTTGGACTTTCAGTACCTACCATCTTTAAACAGGATCAAACTTAAGAGTAATATGGACTTAATAATAATAGTTTCTTAGACTTCTTTAGTTTAAGCTTACTCATGAAATAATATTCTTTTACAACTGCTTTGATTATCTTAAAGTCTACTTTATTCAAACCACATTTAGAAACATTACACTTCTGGTATTATACATTACTTTGAAAGTAAATCAATAATTTGACAAACAGCAAAGTTTCAAAATGTCTTCAAGATGCCACGGTGTACATATAAGTAACATATAACTTTTTGAATTAATCTCTCCTAACAACACTCTAAACCATTTGATTTAACTAACATCTATAACAATTCTCTCATGAAATATGCATGTCAACTCATTTTTCGTATTGTTTCAAGATGTCACTTTGTCTAACATGCTGTAAAACTTGAAGTGTTTCTGTGTATTTTCCCCCTCATATGATGTAACAACAAGCTCTTATACGCTGTCAAATTTAAGCTCAAATCATATTTTATATGATCAAAGCAAAATAAGTTTGAACTCGCTCAGATTCCATTTTCACATTTATATTTCATTGTAAGCCCCTATGCATCATTTACAAAAATACATTTTGCAGAAACCCTATTGAAATTGGTCAATTGGTTCCAAATATGTTAAGAGGTTAAATTTTTGCAAAAACAATAGGAAACAAAAGACATGTCCTTTATCTGACTGTATCTTAACCATCTTCACTCGGATGTCGACTACAGACGACATGTCAAAAATTTCAAACCGTTTAAAAAAATTAAAAATTCAAATTTTCATTAATATATTCAGATTCAGCATGAAAAATACATTCAATTGAGTACAAACAATCCTAGTATTGGGTTAGCATAACCAGAGATACCCCCTGTGATTTTGAGAAATTGTGTAAATTTTCAATTTTTGTGCACTAAAAAGGCAGCCAGCGTGTTAAGCATTAAGAGAAACGTTTGCGAGTTTGTACTCATTTTGGTTGATGGCATCACATTTGATGTATCCTGACACTGTGTCTCACACTCCAAGGTAGATAGCGTACAACATCACTTCATATTTACAACTTGACATTTATAGTAGAATTGATTTATTCATGTTCTCCACATATTTCAATATTTGGCAATCTTTCACCATTCTTGAATATCTTAATGTTATGTAGACTTAGTATTTGTTTAAAAATCTTAAGTTAAGTCTTGTTTTGGTGTTGTATGGAGCTATTGGCTGTGAAAATGGGGTAAACATGTATTATATTCTGCATCTTAACAGAACTTGAACTACTAATACTTTGATTAAACAGAATACATTGTAAGTAGGCCCACAGCTAGGAGGTGCAAGGGGGTTCTCCTTCCTCCCTGACAAGCAAATTTAAACCTAAACTGAACAGTTTTAAAACGATTTTCTGGAAAGAGACACATGTTAGGAGCATTAGACCAATAAGTTTATAAGGGACCTGTTAAGCCATTAAGGATTATGCTACACACTTTAAAGGCTCCCGCTCACTGAAATTTGTTCTCCCTTTAAAATATTCCTGGCTACCAACATGCTTACAAGTCGCTGTTAATTCTC
>JAUMTS010008801.1:0-11633 GCA_032273385.1 Ophiopholis aculeata | reverse complement strand
AACCCGCCAATTTCAAATTCATGAAACATTTGCATGTCTAGTATAAAATACCCTTTTTGATGTTTGACGAGGATTACTACTACAAACTTACTGAAGAATGTTGTTGAACTTAATTATAACACCAATTACAGCTATTTGCTTAAATCCCTGTTTAAACTAGAAAGTTTTCATTACAGTTAACCTTATTTAAATTAGATAAATCATAATGAATGACATCTGACAGTTTATCTGATCTCTGACATTATACACTTTTAAATGAACTTAAAGGTCATTTATGCCATGCATAACCTTAAACCTTAAATCAATGCTAGAGAAAATGTCTTATCAATTTATTCATTAATGAGTTGATATAATTACCTATTGCACCTAGTATTAACAAGAGTTGTGAATAAAGAACAAATATTGGTTTTGACCGGCAGTTGTGAGGTTCAGATTTTAAAACGTAAGAAAATGAGAACATAGTCTTCTTGATGTTGCGATTTTAGTGTCACGGATACTCCTAATCATGGTTATCGGACATACTGCGAAGAAGACAACTTTTACGCTATTTCTCGTTCTCTTACATTTAGTTTGAAAATCTTAACCTCGTTAATGCTTCTGAATACTCACATTTACCAAATATACTTTTTCACTTTTTTCCAACAAATTACACACTGATTATGTTTTCATAAAAATCTGTACATCAATGGAATACCTATACTAGAAACGAAGACACCATAATTTTATTACTTAAAAGCTGTTAAATCTCCCGGGGGCACAAACATTGGGAAGTGGTATAGGTTTATATGACGCCCGTAGACCCCTTTGTTCAGAGGCCTTTATTTTATTTTAAAGCCCAGGGTAGCTCCAAATACCGTATTTTATATGGTGTACAGTTTTTGTTTAAGTCAGTTAATTTGTCACAAATTGCAGGGCCAAAGCACTATTTTTAAGAAATTGTAGTTCTGGAAGAATATTTGTGTGTGCACCATTGGTCTCGGGTGCACCAAATGCAGTTTCAAACTTGAAAGCCCCATATTTTCCAATTCTGGGAGGCACATACCTATCCCAATATTATTAGAGTACCCTCTCCGGGATAAATCCATAGAATAGAAGACTTTTCCGTAGCCGATGATTTATTTTTCGTCGAATGTTGTTTTAATTGATTTAAAGTTGCCAACTTCGACGGGGTCATTACATCCATGTATATATGTTATCGTTCCTCACGTCAGGTCAAATAATTCATGCAATTGAAATCGTTTATATTTTTACTTCCATATTAATGATGGCATTTTGTCAAATTGGCTGAACTTAATATAACTTTTTGGTTTCCAGACGCGGGTTGGAGAAAACGTCTCCACTTAGCCACCGAAGATAGGTAAGGGGCGGCCTATAATGTCTCAATCAACCGAATTATTTGTCCTGAAGAAGTCAGAGCTACTCCTGTCGAATCCTTGATTAGAAACTTGTTCGAAGGCGAACCCCGTTTGTTTAAACCTTATCAGTTATTGATGTAACTTGGACTACACGGTTTCGTCAGAAATCGAACACTAATGATTTTGATGATGGTCACAAAACGATGGAATACCTAAAGCATTGAAGGAAAAGTCTTCTCCCTTTTAATCTTACATGATATGGATTAGCATAACGTTAACTGCAACTTTGTGTTTTTGTTCATAAAATAATTACCATCCATGATAATGATACACAATTGTTTGATTCAGTTAAAATATGTTACCTAAACAATAATTGCATATCCTTAGGAACGTTACTATGGTAAATTACCATAGTTACCCTACATTTTATGATGAAATAGTCATAAATGTTATATACCCAGAAAGATAAACCACACAACAAAAACTATAGGAGGATCAAGTAGAGAAACCACAATAACCATTTTTTTATATACACGCGAGTTAGTAGAATTCAGTTTGTTAGAGCCATGATAACAACATTACGATTGGATGTGCAACGTTACACAGGCATTCTTCATATCAAGCGTTTATGCACATCAACGCTACGTTATAATCCAATGCGGTCGTCAAGAAGCTTGCAAAACTGTTTTTTTCTGCAAACCAACGCAACTTTATAATGTAAAGTGTGACGTTACACATTCATCCTTCATATCAAGCATTTGTACTCCAACGCAACGTTATAATACAACGTGCAGATGTAGATGCCACGAAGTTTGCATGGCTCTTTCAAACTGACTTTAACACTTTTCACATCATAAGTTGTACATGTTATGACAGTATTCGCAAAAAGTTAATATAAGACCTAAAACAAAACCAATACAGAAAATGACGATTTTCGAGTAGAAAACCAATTCTATTAACAACAACAAGAACGTTGTTTTATAATAATTAAATCCAAGTAAAAAACAAGGAATTTTTTGTAAAATCATGCTTTTAAAAAGCACGTTTCCTTCTTTCTTACTTTTGTTATAATGGTCGTTGTACAAACATTTTACTACTGAAACGTTATCTTTTAAATGCTAGCTATTTCAGAATGATATTTGAAGTTCATCGGAAAGGAGCCTGTAACTCAACAAATGCAACATTGAGAACTCCCAACTATTTTCACGATCAAAATGTCACCAAATATTTTGAGAAAATTACAGTAACGATGTCGTTTGCTTATCGATTAATATTGTCAGTATAAATCAGGCTTCATATATCATTGAGAAACATGCATGAGGCTGCTTGAGCACAGAGTCAAAATTGGTAATGATATTTGATTGAAATTTCATCTTTGATGTGTATTGCCGTATTATCTCAACCCATCGGTTGATTAAGTTGATTGTCTTCCGCTAAAATATGTATTAATATTTCAGTTAATTACTTGTATTCATTAAAAAGCACTGAGGGTCAATCATGATTATATCATATAACAATATTGCTTTCGCCCGGTTTTTTTATACTAAATTCATACAATGGATCGCGAACGGCACTTGCATGGTTGCCAATCACGAGTATGCATTGCATACAGAAATTTAAAATCAAGAGTTGTCGTTAGCTGATTATGTTATTTTAAAGATTCGCGATCAGGATAAACACGACATATGTACGTGGCAGATTGCTGTAAACTGATCTGTGCGAGAAAATCTCAAATGTTTCAATTTTAACACTATATTCCTCCTTTTGCTAAGACGAATTCATTTTTTAACTTAATATTTTTTTAAAATCTGAAAAGCAACAACAATCTTCCAATCAATCTGCCACGTTTACAATTGTTAATTCAAATTTCGCGCCAAAATCAAACAATGATATTATTACAAACACACCCCACTAAATTAAAACAAATGTTAATCCCAAACCACATTAAAGTTAACCAAGGTTTGTAATAGCAATAAGATTAATCTTGCACACAAAAACCAGACATTATAACATTCAATTCAAATGACTTTATATGTCACAACGAGAGGTATGGTACAAGATTAAGGTCATTGCGTTTGTATATCAATAAGACGATTCTTGCACAAGAAACCGGGCCTTCAACATTCAATTCAACTGACTTAATCCGTCTCAACGAGGTTTCTTATGCAAAATAAAAGTCTTTGCGTTTTTTACTAGTAATAATTTATCTAGTAAGTTATTCTCATAATATAGTACAACTTTTCTTTTCTTTGTATGGATTCATGCCAGGTGGTAGACCGTTCAGAAGCACGTCATCAGCAGCGTGCTCCTGACAATAAGCTTGCAGATCGGCGCTAGCTTGCGAGACTTTGATCCTATCGATATTCGCCTCAACTTTCAGCTGCTCGACCGTCTTTTTTAGTGTTGCTAAAGACGACATGGTTTGGTATTATTTATCTGAAAGAAATCATAAACATAAACATTTTAATCAATCTGCCTCGTTTGATATTGTATATTCAAATTTCGCTCCAAAATCAAATAGCTTGCCGCTTACGAGACTTTGATTCTATCGATGATGGCCTCAACTTTCAAGTGCCCGACTGTACTCTGTAGCGTGGCTAAAGACGACATGATTTGATTTATTTATCTGAAAGAAATCATAAACATAAACAAAACAACTTTAATCAATCTGCCACGTTTGATACTGTTAATTAAACATTAGCTCCAAAATAAAAATAGCTTGCGAGACTTTGACTCTATCGATGTTGGCCTCCACTTTCAGCTTCTCGACCGTCTTGTTTAGTGTTGCTAAATACGACATGGTTTGGTAGGCCTATTATTTATCTGAAAGAAATCATAAACATAAGCATTTTAATTGATCTGACACATATGATATCGTTAATTCAAATTTCCCTCCAAAATAAAATAGCTTGCGAGACTTTTATTATGTCGATGTTCGCCTCAACTTTTAGCTGCTCGACCGTTTTCTTTAGTATGGCTAAAGGCGACATGGTTTGGTATTATTTATCTGGAAGAAATCATAAACATAAACAGTTTTAATCAATCTTCCACGTTTGATATTGTTAATACAAATTTCGCTCCAAAACCAAATAGCTTGCGAGACTTTGATTCTATCGTTCTCTACTTTCAATTGCTCGACTGTCTTTTTTAGTGTGGATAAAGACGACATGGGGATTCAGAATTATTTATCTGAAAGAATTGATAAGTATACATTAATAAACAAATAAGCAATCAACCATTCAGTGTTTGAATCGATCCGTCCACCACGTTTTACATTTTTAATTCAAATTTCGTCCAATTAATGGTTCATCGTTGATGTAAAAATGCATAAAATGGAGTTAACCTAGCAAAAAATCCACCATTAAGAGATTAAAAGGATGTAGCTTTATTCTGTAATGGAGTCTTTACATCAGTCTAACTAGTGAATATCGAACATCAAGGATTAACACAAACATCAAACAATAGGTTACACACACTCCACTAAATTGAAACGAGTTTTAAATTTGTGTGGCTAAAGCCGACAGGTGTCAGTGATTCAGTATAGAGGGGCTGCATGCTTTTATTGCTCGACTGTGAACAATAGATTTGAACCGGTAGCCTTCCCCGTTATAAGGTCCATTCAAAAGGAGGAGGTCACTACCCCTCAACATGTTGCATGGTGGTGTACTGTATCGTTTGGTGTGATGAACCACGCTTCTATTAAACACAGTTGAGTATTCCGCCATATTTACGGGGAACTACGTCACATGCATGCAGGGCCTCTATTTGTCTGAAAATCAAAGTCAAATCAATACAAACATCAATCGAGATTGGCATTAATTAGATTCCTTTTTTCTTCAATTGTCGCCATGTTATATTCCCATGCCAGATACTGCATTTTGCAACTTTGCATAAAATAAAGTATAGATAGAACGATCGTACTTTAATAACCTTTAAAGGTGATTGATTCGATCGTGGATAGGGTTGGAAATGATTTGATTGGCAAAAACAAACTACAATCCCGGGCTACAATCATGGTATTGACTTTGTCCCCCTTCCCAACCCCTACCACCGAATCTATGTTGTTTAGATGCCATGTTTGTCAGCTTCAAATATTGGAATCCTCAACATTGTTTGCATACATAGATAGTGAGAAATAGATAGACATAAGTCCCATTGTGTCACCTATGTTTGCCATGACTGTAGCCATTACACTCTTAAAACAGTCTAGTTGAATTGATTAGACAGCATGTAAAATATGACTAGTCCAGTTAATTTTTTTAATGCAAATAGAGTCAACTTCAACTGGATTCAATTCAACTGGATCCAATTCAACTAGTCTGTTTTAAGGGTATATGTTGGGTTTTTTTAAGCTCTTTTGAATTTGCACACAAATATTGCCGACTCTAACATTGATCATTTGAACTTCTCTTCATTTAAAATAATACCACAGTTTTGTACTTGTATAAGTCCAACACGATTTCATTTTAGTATTGTTTGTATCACAATCACACATTTTGGCAAAAACTTGCATACCTTGCTACCTTGCTGCAAATATCCAGTTTTCGTCAGACTTGAATAGTCTCCATGCTTCAGCCCCATATATGAGTGCACTCCACACAAGCGTCTAAACCAACCTCACTTTGAGTTTAATCGGGAGGATTCTGTCATTCCAGAGATCATGGAGCTCGATCATTATTCGCTTGACAATGGCTATTCTTGATGTCATCGGAGAAAATTGCTGTAGCAGTTTTTATTCACCCCAAGTATTTAAAACTATCCACATTGTCAACCTTTTGTCCATCAATCATGAAGTAATATTCTTCAAACTGTCTTTCCAGCTACCAGCAGCTTTGTCTTCTTTACATTGAGTGTCAGATCTAAATTCTTCCCAGCATCATTCACATTCTTTGTGAGTCGCTCGATGGTCTCTTTTGATCCTTCTATCAAAGCAGTGTCATCTGCATACCTTAGATTGGATACGGGTATCCTTCCAACTTTGATGCCAAATGCAGATGTCTCTGCATCAATTATCTTAAAATAGAAGCATTCTCAGGAAACCTCTAAATGGTTTTGTACATTGTGACATGATCAAACAATATCGGGAAATATTGAATGCAGTTACAAACCCTGGCATTATAATTTAAATTCGTCAAGTGATACTGCATGCAGAGTACACATTTTTTTTGACATTGCTTAAAAGACATTTTGTTCCTAATTTTAATGAGGTTTTTTTTTCAAAATATATCTAACAAAAAATGGATCTAAAATAACTGAGAAGCACTGGACTTTTATCATGTTTATGTAGGCCTACTCTCATTTGAATGTAATAATTATTTTAATCTTATTATGACAATCATAATAAATTTTGAATTGTAACTTTTTTTGAAATAATTGTAATTGTATAAATGTCACCATGACACTCGAAATAATGATAACCATGAAAACATGATCACATGACAAGACTGGAGTATTTATTTCATATTGCTGACAAAAATCTGCTATTACAAAAAGTAGTTTTACATACCAACAACAATACATTGGTCACTTACGTCTTACCCTGTATGAACTTGAACCCGATACTTGACCATGATTGATGTAATATTATAACCCGGGGGTCACTCTAATTTTGACCTGTACACTGTGATATGACATTTTAAAATCCGTCATAAACGAGTTTTTTACAAAACTGTTATTTAAAACGCCTGCTATATATCAATCACTCGTTCTACATATTTGCATCGCAATTTTACCACTGTTTGTTAACACGTCAAAATCACGAAAACAATAATTGTTACGCATTTCCACTGCGTGCAGGTTATAAATGAGAGTGAACCCCCGAGAAAAAAAACCAGTTGTATTAATGGCGCTGATCATTTGTTTCAAATCATTTCACCTGTTTCGTGAATTGGCAGTAACTATGGTAACGGAGAATTTTCAAGTGGCTGTCACTCTTTTTTGATAGTGCCAGCTCACCCTGTTATTAATTTTTATTTGAGTCGTGACTCTTTTTAAAAAGAGTGGCAATTGGTTTAACATTCAGAAATAGCCGCATGAAATATGTTAGTGTACTCTGCTCGGGTAGAGAGGCATTTAATAAGAGTTTAAAACATCGACTTGTAAGATATTTTCTGGAAATACAATTGGAGATATATTAGCTGTAGTACGACGAAATTGTAATTTTATAATTACAAGGCACTCGTAAACAACACTAACAGTATTTTTCCTCTACTTTTTACGTCTATAGCGTTTGTCAAAAACAATTGTTGGGGAATAACACGTAAAAGATGCAATTCTCTTTTTTATATATTCTTCCTAATTATAATGCCAACCGATTAACTTTGTATGTTTTTGTTTAAGCATTTCGTTAAATATGTCAGCGAAGTGTATTTTAAACTTTTGCACCAACATTCAAATTGCACATAGCATTTTTAATACTGTCTGAAGATCATACTTGATTAATTGTCCAAACGTATAGTCTCTTCCACATCCACTTTGGATATGTCATTCTTTCCCAATAGGCTACATGTGAGTTGAATGAAGTCCCAAAATGACTGTGAAGGAGACTGTATAATGTTATACCTGACGTTTTGAACGAAAAGAGTCGGCACTTAGAAACTATTAAAGTTTTAATGACACAATGGAACCCGCCAATTTCAAATTCATGAAACATTGGCATATCTATTACAAAAAAAACACCTTTTTGATGTTTGACGAGGATCACTACTACAAACTTACTGAAGAATATTGATGAACTTAATTATAACACCAATTACAGCTATTTGCTTGAATCCTTGTTTTAACTAGAAAGTCTTCGTTACAAATTAACCTTTTTAAAATCAGATAAATTATGATGAATGACATCTGACAGTTTATCTGATCTCTGACATACACTTTTAAATACACTTGAAGCTCATTTATGCTATGCATAACCTTAAGCTTTATCAATGCTGGAGAAAATGTCTTATCAATTTATTTATTAATGAGTTGATATAATAACCTATTGCACCTAGTATTAACACCACGAGTTGTGAATAAAAAACAAATATTGGTTTTGACCGGCAGTTGTAAGGTTCAGATTTTAAACGTACGAGAACGAGAACATGGTCTCCCTGATGTTGCGATTTACCGTCACGTAATGATGGTAATCGGACAGTCTGTGAAGAAGACCACTCTCTAGCTATTTCTCGTTTCTTACGTTTAGTTTGAAAATCTTAACCTCGTTAATGCTTCTGAATACTCACATTTACCAAATTTACTTTTACACTTTTTCCAACAAATTACACACTGATTATGTTTTCATAAAAATCTGTACATCAATTGAATACCTATACTAGAAACGAAGACACCATAATTTTATTAATTAAAAGCTGATCAATTTCCCGGGGGCATAAACATTGGGAAGTGGTATAGGTATATGCCGCCCATAGACCCCTTTTTCAGCTCCAGAGGCCCACATTTTATTTTAAAACCCAGGGCAGCTCCAAAGACCGTACTTTATATGATGTACAGTTTTTGTTTAAGTCAGTTAACTTGTCACAAATTGCAGGGCCAAAGCACTATTTTTCAGAAATTGTAGTTCTGGAAGTATTTGTGTGTGGGCACCAAATGCAGTTTCAAATTTGAAAGCCCCATATTCTCCAATTCTGGGAGGCACATACCTATCCCAATATTATTAGAGTACCCTCCCCGGGATAAATCCATAGAATAAAAGACTTTCCCGTAACCGATGCTGTATTTTTCGTCGAATGTTTTTCAATTGGTTGAAATGTGCCAACTTCGACGGGCGGGTTCATTACATCCCTGTATATATGTTATCGTTCTTCACTTTAGGTCAAATAATTCATGCAATTGAAATCGGGTATATTTTTCCTTACATATTAATGATGGCATGTTGTCTACAAAACAAATTGGCTGAACTTAATGTAACTTTTTAGTTTCCAGACGCGGGTTGGAGAAAACCCCCACTTAGCCACCAAAGATAGGAGAGGGGCGGCCAATTAACCAAATTATCTGTCCTGAAGAAGTCTACTTCTAACGAATTCTTGATAGTTTCTAACTTGTCCGACGGAGAATCCGTTTAAACCTTATCAAACGTGGGACTGCACCGTTTCGTCAAAAATCGAACGAGCACGCTTTTGATGATACTATGGTCAAAAGACAACGGAATACAAACCATTGGTGGAAAAATCTTCTCTCTTTTAATTCTACATGATATAGATTAGCATAACGTTAACTGCAACTTTGTGTTTTCGTTCATAAAATAATTACCATCTAAATGGATACACAATGTTTGATTCTGATGAAATATGTTACCTAAACATTTGAATATCCTTAAGATAGTCACAATGGTAAACTACCATAGTTCCCTAACATTTTATGATGAAATAGTCATTATTTTTACCCAAAAAGATAAACAACACAACGAAAAACTATAGGAGAATCAAATCGAGAGACCACAATTAATACCATTTTTTAATGTACACGCGAGTCAGTAGAGTTCAGTTTGGAAGCATCTGCATTGCAACATTGTGATTGGGTGTGCAACGTTACTCGTGCATTCTTTGTATCAAGCGTTCATGCACACCAACGCAACGTTATAATCCATTGCAGATGTCATGACGTTTGCATAACTGTTTTTTATCTTTCTGCAAACCAACGCAACTTGATAATGTAACGTGTAACGTTACCAATTCGTTCTTAAAACAAAGCTTTTTACACTCCAACACAACGTTAAAATGCAATGTGGATGCTATGATGTTTGCATGACTCTTTCAAACTGACTTTAACACTTTGCACACCGTAAGTTGTACATGCTATGACAGTATCCTCAATAAGTTAATGTAAGACCTAAACACAGCCAATACAGAAAATTACGATTTTCGAGTAGAAAACAACTTCTATTAACAACAAACAAGAACGTTGTGTTATAATAATTAAGTCCAAGTAAAAAACAAGGACCTTTTGTAAAAATCATGCTGTTAAAAAGCAAGTTTCTTTCTTTTGTTATAATGGTCGTTGTAGAATCATTTTACTCCTGAAACGTTATGTTTTAGGCCTAAATGCTAGCTATTTCAGAATGATATTTGAAGTTCATCGGAGAGAAAATCTGTAACTCACCAAATACAACGTTGAGATCACCCAACTATTTTCACGATCAAAATGTCACCAAAAATGTTGAGAACAATTACAGTAACGATGTCGTTTGTTTGTCGATTAATTATTGTAAGTATAAATCAACCTTCATATATCATTTAGAAACATGCATGAGGCTGCTTGAGCACAAAGTCAATATTGGTTATGATATTTGATTGAAATTTCATATCTGTTTGTTTGTTTACCCAGGTTGGTCCGTGGATGGAGGACACATGCTAATCCAAGAAAAATTCATGGACCGTCCCAGGCTCATACAAATGCACAAGCTTGGATAGTCGTATTGAAGACTAATGTATGCATGCTGGCCTTCGAGAAACAAAGCAAGGAAAAAGGAAGAAAATAGCAAGAAAAAGGAAGAAAGAGAAGGCCACTCCCAAACACTGTGCAGAAACCGATAAAAATTGTTACTGTTAGCCCTTACTTCTTGAGATAAGAAACTGAGATTCTTACCCCAAGCCCGATAGGCTGTGTTATTGTATTATAGATAGGCAACATTTTTGGGCACAATTTGTAAGACAGGCGCTTGATTTGTGACATTTTGAAATATCGCGGCAATGTAGAGGCAAATCAGTTTGTAGCAGAAAGATTTGGGGGTTGATAATGAAGTGCTCAAAAATCAAATTATGACTTAATGACCTGAATTTCATACACATTTGGATTTTGAGATGATGGTCTATGTGGTCTATGTTGTAATATATTTTGTCATCATATTCACTCAGCTGGACCCAACAGCTATTCTATCATCACAACATTTGGGCTACCAGATTTACCAAAGATAAAATACATATTATACTGAGCAATTTTCGGTAAAAAACAATGCAAACATTTGGGTAAATAAAAAATATGCTACAAGCTATCAGGTTTAAAATAACCACCATAACCCCTTACTGTGTAACTTTCAAAGGCATTTTGCCAACTTAGCAAGGAAGTGTTTCAGGGCCCTCTTCATGTACAATAGATTTGAAAATAATTTCTTATTCACTGAAGACAAGCTGAAAATCCTGATTTCAATTATCTCAATAAACATCTAGAAATCTAAAAGTATAATCACTGGATATGTTTTTAAGAACAATTTTAATCTAATCTAGAAATGAACTTTCAACTTTCCTCCAACAGCAAACATTTTGTCCATATTGATTCAAA
>JAUMTS010008690.1:0-11637 GCA_032273385.1 Ophiopholis aculeata | reverse complement strand
GTTTATGCACCTTTACCTGGGGCCTGGTAACACAACCCACAACCCACGCTTCAAGTTCATTGTGCATAGACAGTTTATCACTCCTGCCATTTTCCTATTGCATCAGGTAACAAGTAGCTTGTACTATTAGTATGGAGTACCCACAAGTACTCTGGGCCAATTTATTCCATCACAGTATCATTCTCCCAACGCTTTTATAATTGTAAAATGTTTTTTTTAAAATACATTTTTGTAGAAACAAGCAGTTACTAAAGCCACGAACGCAGCCAGTCACCTCTTTATTCACTATCAGTCCTCCAGCAGATTTTTTTCAAATATCCCCCTTTTTCCCCTTACAGTCACCTTTTGCAATGTTTACCTTCACAACCCCCCACCACCACTTTATGACCAACGATTTCCCCTCTTGTGTCAGGCCCCGGGAGAGCCAGAGATCAGAGTACCATCGCAGTCCCCTTGTGGGTTCTTCTTCCACAACAACTTTTGGTGAAATTTACTTAAATGGTCTCAAGTTCCTTGAAGGTACTTGTTTGTAAACAACATGGCTGCATAATTTGAGACCCTTAAACCTATCTCAGGTACCTGAAATGTAGAAGCTCAAAAATAAGTCGTTCCCCATTAATACTTGAAATATAGTTACTTTGAACTTCATATCAAGACACAGAAAGTAAACGTCGGATTATAATTTAAAAAGGTATAGTTACAAAAGAGGTTAATGGAGAGATTTAAAAATAGTCTATACTTCATGTGAGAATAGTGCGCAGAAAGTTTTGTTATGAATTAAAATGTAAATAAAATATTATCAACCACTGCATTGCGCATCTGCGCATCTGCGCATGCGAGCGATCTGCATAACAATGCACTTTGTTTTTGCTAACCCTGGACATCATTCAAGCGCAAGTAAAACTGACCTTAAACTACCAAAAATCAGTGAGAATTTATTTTGTTCAAGTTGAACTTTGAAACAGGCAAAACTTGTCAAGCATATTGCCAATGATCAACAGACTATCAACATGATCAGTACAGCTACAGTTCCAGCGTAAATATGACTCAGTTTCTTATGTGAGTGGTGTCTTTTGTCTTGGAAGACCGTCATCTGCTTGGAATGGCATCTGGTTAGCTAATCTTCGTTGCGAAACTTTAAAGGAGACCTTTGTATAACTGGAAGAACATTTAACAAAACTAGCCTGGTGCGTTTGAAAATATATCACCCACGACAATGATCTTTGCTGTTGTTTGTGTCGTTGAAAGACTACCATTCTGAGAGAAGCAACATAGCACCATGACAGTCATTTCAATAAAAATGTTTCATTCGCTGCATTAAGAAGCTTAATAAAAACTGGATATCGTGAGGGGAAACAAGGTTATTTCGTTAGTGTGCTGACAACAGAAGGTAGGGTTGTTAGCGGACATCTTACATCAAACTTGTTCATTGACCGGAAAATCAGTTGACTTCTTCGATTGTACGAGATAATTGATCTAACAACGTGACCTGTAACATCATGATAAGTGGGTTTGTCTTCAACAATAACTTTAGTGTGTTTGACTTTGAACTTGCTAGATTTGATGATATCCAAGCAATGTATGGTGAAATATCAAAATATTAGTAACACATTTTTTATCATGGCGTTTTCGCGTTGTTATAAACCTTTTGTTGTCATCTTTCTCCTGATGATCATGACTCTTGTTAACGAGACCAATTGCAAGCCAAGGGCTGTGCAGACCTCACCTGTAGGAACAGTTGATGTCGTGGTTGGAAATGAAGCTGAATTTAAATGCATCATCACTGGAAGTTCTTCTGATATAATTCTTAAGTGGCAAATTCAATTCAATAACTATGATCAAGTTCTGTACCCGGATGCTGGTAATACACGTTTACTAACCGATCAACGGTTAGGGTCTACGTTCGATAGAGGACAATATCATGTACAAGTTGACATTCAATATGGCTCAACATTTCCTGACAATGTGTATACTTTGACACTAAAGATAAGTGGGGTTACACGAAACGATGCTGGCATGTTTGCTTGTGCTTATCAATACAATAGTCAAGGTAGCTCACCAAATACATTTCATCCACCTGTTTCCCTTAATGTTTTGTATCCTCCGGATGCCCTATACCCATTTTGCTCATTTACAACTACACCTGTAAGCAATCCACGTATACCTGGTGAAGTACATGTTCAGTTGTCATGTAATTCGGTAGGCGGAAATCCATCAGCAACTTTATCTTGGCATGTTGAGGAGACTGGTGAAAAATTGTTCGAAGGTGACGGGATATTTTGGCTACTTATGCTCCCCGCTGCAGAAGAAGGAAAGAAGCTTTCTTGTCGTGCAACGAGCGAAGCTATACCAGGCGGCTTCAGATCATGTACAGTAACTCCAATACCAACAGCGTCTCCAACTACCACGCCACGTAGTCTCCAAACTGAATCTGTCATTAACCTTCCACCAGGAAATCCGGAGTGTCGATATCAATTCGAAGACGTTGCAGGTAATCCGAATGTTCTTACACTCTTCCTAATATGTGAGTGGAATGGCGGGAATCCATCTGCTCAGCTATCATGGCAAGACAATAGAGCAGTTGTCATAGGATCCGGTTCCATTGCCAGTGCATTCATTTTTCGTGGAGATGTCTCAGTGGATCGATATACATGTTATGCTACACATCCTGCCCTTTCTCAACCTAGAACATGTTCGGTTGTTCCTATTTTACCACCCTTACTAACAACTAGTGCTCCAACGACAACACCAGCACCGCTCATTCCTCCTGATCCGCAATATCCACAGTGCTCCTTTACGATACAGACTCCTCCTGCTACACGCCCCGCTTATGTAAAGCTTACTTGTGAATCCCAAGGTGGGACACCACCAGCAGAGTTGAGTTGGTATAACAGCAATGGAGATTTGCTGACGAATGACGCTGATTATGTTATACTAATCAATCCAAGTCTAGATAATTTGTTCACTTGCCGAGCAACAAGCCCCGCACTAGAGTCTATCAGATCTTGTAGCGTTACACCAGAACTACCACCAGTCCCTGGATCACCGGCCTGTTTTTATCAAACCACCTCACCGGTAGGAAGTACGGTTGTTTCATTGTTCTTTACATGTAATTCAAATGGCGGTAGCCCACCTGCCAATCTACAGTGGTTTGACAGTGACAATAATCCTCTTGGGGATCCAGGTGCTTCTGCTGCTTATATGCAAAGCCAAATAATGCGAGGCGTGTCCTACTCTTTTACATGTAGGGCAACGAGTCCAGCTATTACAACTATCAGATCATGTAGCGTTACACTAGAACTACCACCAGTCCCGACAACAGCAATTCCGTTTGTTCCTCCTAATCCAGGATCACCGACCTGTTCATATCAACTCACCTCACCGACGGAAAATACGGTTGTTTCTGTACTCTTTACGTGTGCTTCAAATGGCGGTTACCCACCTGCCAATCTACAGTGGTTTGACAGGGATAATAATCTTGTAGGTGCATCAGGTACTTCTGCTGTTTATATGCAAAGCCAAATAATGCGAGGCGTGTCGTACTCTTTTACATGTAGAGCAACGAGTCCAGCTATTACAACTTTCAGATCATGTAGAGTTACACCAGAACTACCGCCAGTTCCGACCACAGCAATTCCGTTGGTTCCTCCTAATCCAGGATCACCGACCTGTTCATATCAAAGCACCTCATCGATAGGAAGTACGGATGTTTATTTGCTCTTTACGTGTAATTCAAATGGCGGTAACCCATCTGCCAATCTGCAGTGGGTTGACAGTAATAATAATGCCCTTACTGATGGCCTTGGTACTGTGACTGTTTTTATGCAACACCAAATAATGCGAGGCGTGTCCTATTCTTTTACATGTAGAGCAACGAGTCCAGCTATTACAACAGACAGATCATGTACGACGACGGTACAGCTCCCATCACTGATCACATCACACTCCACAACGCCGTTGATGACAACAAAGAAAGAAACCACCCAACCTCGCGCAGTCCAGACTATGACTAAACAGACAACTCGTAAAATTTCCTCACAGCCTTTGCCAGAAACCACCCAACCAACAACAACCCCACGTTCTTCAAGCCAGACTGGTTTAGAGGTAGAGGCCTCATCTTCAACTAAAGTGTATTTATCTTCAACAGAATTGAACAAAGCTTCTACAGCAACACATAAGCTAGCCAATCTTCCTCCCCCATCTGCAAATAGTGACAATGTTATGGCAATCGTTGGCATATCTGTCGGTGTTATACTTTTACTTATCATCGTTATTCTAATGGTCGGATGTATTCTGCGGGGGGTTGTTCGTAAAAACGTGGATAAATTTTACGGAACAAGACGTTTCACAAACCCCACATCAAATAGTATGATGTCGAACCACCGAGGCAGCATACAAGTTGAACCTAGAAGTCGAATGAGCAGCATAAACGAACCTATTATTAACCCATTCGGACAGGAGGGCTCGCATATCGTGAATCCTATATTCCAGGAGCCTGAAAACGGCGAAAACGGTGAAAACAACGATCCGAAACATCCCTACTTTACGACTGTCGAGGACATGAATATGAATAACACTCAACCCTATTTAGGGCCACGCCATGCGTATGAAGATCTGCCAGATCTTAACCCTCCTGACAATACTTATGAATATGTTGTGCCAAATATGAACACTGAATATGTGGTGCCAAATATGAACACAAACCCTCATATATATGACATAACGTCCTGAAGAAAAAAACATGGGCAGTGTGCAATAATGTTTAAGCTGAAAACCTATTTTTATATTTACGTATATTTGTTAACAAACCAGTTTATGTTGATATTTAAGGCGATATTGTATATAACATAATTATTATTGTATGTAGTACCTATTTACATATGTATATAAAAGTCGTATGCATAAGAAAATTTAAAAATATGCTGAAGTCATATTCAAAGAATCACACAACGCTAAATTAACCAATAGTAGCATTTGTTTCAGTCATCAATCTGAAGTTGCAGTTGTTTGCAACTTTATTCTAATTTGATGTACCTTGACCGTTTGTATCAATGAAACTGCTAAAAAAAATTAAAGAACAAAAATATAATTTTATTTCATTATTTTGTCTTTTCTTGTTACCGCACTTTGTCAAGGCTCCATGCTAGATGCTCTTCAATTTGCTTATTGTTGTTAAGTGTGGGCCTTGTAAAAATAATTACTTTGAGGTTTTTACATCTTTACAAACCAACACCACAAGGTTAATTACACACAATTAATGACAATCAGTGGGTTCAATCTGTTCCGGTCAATATCTTTTTTGTGTTTATCACTGCATTTATGGTTTTGTTGAGTTTTTTTTATCACGATGTTTAGAGAATACGATATATTTTTTATATAAATACTGACGAATGTTACAGATAACAATGGTACAATTCGGAGGGTTTGATATTTAAAAGAATTGCAGACGGGCATATAATGTTGTTGTTCCGAAAAAGTTAGTTCGGAGTATTGTTGAAAACAATTTGTTCCAAGTTCACTTCCAGAGCATGTGTGCAATTAAATCGGCCTTCAAAAAATTGAAATATCGCATATTTTTTCGTTATATCTTATACGGTTCCTAAGTAACTTCCATGTGTTTTCTTTGCAGCTTTAAAAATGTATTTTAAGTCATTACCATCAGGCAAAGTAATTTTCTGAGCATGCCACAGTTAAAATCAAAATTAAATTACAAATAATAAAATACAAGAAAATAGGGAAGTTCAATACCACAAAGCAGTTGAAAACCCTTATTCATTAAATATCGTTAAGAACTAAGGTATTGTTATACTGAATGTTATGGTATTTTGATGGTTTTATGCACCGAAATAACCTCAACTCACATTAGATACTGTTAATACAGTATTTGTGATATCTTATTTGTGATAACTTGTTTTAAGGCAAAATATAACATTTTCTGATACAAATCATATAATACAATAATATCATCTGCTTGTTCACCAAATACGGGCAAATATCTACGGTATGGTAACATTTCCATGAGGCCGTTAGGCCGAATGGAATAGTTTATTGTATTGTATTGTATTATTTGTATCAGAAAATGTTATATATTGCCTTATAACTGTAAATCAAATATTATAATTGTTACGTATTATTTTGATAACCTTTTTTTACAAGTAAATTTCAATGTATGTAATCAATAACCTACGAGGACGGTAAAACCCCAGGTAAAACAGAGTTTCAGAATTGATGTAGGATTACATCCTTATTTGTGATGACTTGCTTTAAGGCATAATATATTATATATCTTCTAATACGAACACTTTCAATTTTTCTCAAGTTTCCAACTTCTATAATACTGTGTATCCCATATCGATGCCCGAATGAATACACAGGGAAATTATGCCACTCAGGATAGCTGTGGCATGTGCCACTATTTGTCAGAGTGGCATCTGCGAGAGTGACAAGAGGAGGAGGATCAAGAGCAAGCTTGTGTACACTGTAGCAGTTGGATGCCAAGCAAAGGCTAAGACAACAACTTGGCAAAAACCAATGTCAACATCAATTACTTGCTTGCTGCTACAATAAAATGTGAGATGACCCTTTGGCAATCTCTGTGGTGGTCACCGTGGACTCAATCAGGTGTAACAACAAGATACCTGAAATACCACAGTGTACAAAGGCCTGCTCTCGCCACTCGGGAACATGCCACTCTGGCATCAAGTGGCACGTGCCATAGCTATCATGAGTCGCATGATTTCCCTGTGTATATCATGTAAGGACTAACCTGACATCGGTCTTATTACCTATTTTGGTGTTTCTGATTTTTTTTCGTCGCGGGATCTGAGAAAAAAATACGCGTGTTGCTGTATATGAGAGTTTCACAACATGCAATAATTTTATTCATATCAAAGTTGTTGCGTTTTGGGGCAAAGCGAAGCTAATTATTGCCTTAGATAGACGTGACCAATTATTTGGATCGATAGAATTTCAGACTTAGTTATACCTTTTTCTGTGCAAAATAAAGGTACTTCCCTAATTTTACTCATATCAAAGTTGTTGCGTTTTGGGGGCAAACGAAGCTAATTATTGCCTTAGACAGACTTGACCAATCATTTGGATCGATAGAATTTCAGACTTTGTTATACCTCTTTCTTTGCAAAATAAAGGTACTTCCCAAATTTTAAACTTTTTCTAGCGGTTTCAGATTGCCAAATCAATTTACTTTAAAGAAATCAATTATACCCGTTAAAGTAAATAGACTTTGATACGGTATAAATGCTTAAAAGTCACAAAGGATACCCTGTAGTTACACGTCGCATTAAGGGGGAAATCAATGTTTCAAAGACGTTCTTTGCTGTTTAAATGTGTGTTTGTGTGTTACAAGCCAGGCAAAATCCTACAAAAAATAACATAGGAAATTTGGTTATAAGGGCCATGATTTATTTACTTTGCTTGATACCACATGGAGAGTAATGTGGAAAACATGTAGTGTAACAGCAGTTATAATCATTTCGACCCTGAGAATTACTTCAAGCATGCAATCAAGGTGTGTATTGGCTACACATGCCGTGTAGTTGATATGGCAACCACTCGAACCTAAGTGCGCTTCTAAGAACGATTAGTTGTCCTCCCACAGCCGACCGGTCCTTAATTCGTTAAGCAAAGGATTGGTTCTGTTTGTCATTGTCAACTATAAACTACGGTGTATTCCGCGAAATGTAATTATTGCAAACATATTTAAGATGTATGGAGTTTCCTATACCGACTATATTTTTAAAACAAAAATGGACGTTTCGATTCAGTTTCAGTAATAGTGTTTTCGTCTAATTGTCTAATTTATGGAAATTAAAGGCAACAACAAGCAATTTTTAGACTATAATTTTCTTAGCAAATATTTGTCATCGCATTGATTGTACGCACGCGTATCCATTATATGCGAAAAATCTGGACGCGATAAGTCCTTGATTACCCCCATAATAACCGAATCTCGCTGAATTCACCGTTATGTTTCGAAGGAAAATTACAATCAAAATAATTACAGCAACAACAATGATTTTGTACTTTGTGCTGCACCCGTATTGGCACATATCCAATTCTTGATATCATTTGAAGGAGTGTACTAGATACTGAACATAAAGGTTGACTTTTTATATAGCAACAGGCTTTAAATGACATGTACATGTCAGTTTACTTGCAGTTTTTTTGAATAGTTATAGGTATTTTTTTTTCAATAAAAGTGTAAAATTGTCAACATAAGTATACGAAATCACATATATAAATGTATTAAAGACATTTAATTTACAAATAATAGTTGGCATGCAATATGAAACCATTTTCTTTCAATTGCATACAAAGAAACAATTAGAATTAATAATGATAAAAATACTTGAAATGTGTTCGTTCTCAAATAATTTATGTGAATGTTGTAAGGGAAGTTGAAGTTTAGCATAACGCTCTTGTGAGTATGTTCTTATGCCTATCTTAAATGCTTGTGCAACCCCAAATAATGATTTACCATGCAGGAAAATATTAAGCTCTGTACATTTTGTTGGTCGAAGGAATTGTGTCAGAGAAACAATATCTTGCAATAATTATGACCAAACATGCTGATTTTATTGAGAAAATCACTTGTTTGACTCAACATTTTCAGACAAGCTACCAAAAAAAAGTTTTCAGTTTTAAAAAATGTCAAATTACTTGAATTTCATTACAAAAACACTAGCCAAAAATATCGGTTTTTCTTCTAACTTTAAAAAAAAATTAATTTTTAAACAAAAGTTGCCCAAGAGTTGACCTTTTAATCACCGTTTGGTCATTTTGTTTTATATTAGAGGAGAAGCTTGATAGTAACTACATTACTTGGGTTTGCACTTCTACCCTTAAATTCTTTAAAAACATATATGTTCTCGGTTGTAATTCTGCTCAATGCATATAGACTAATGCTGTGATTAATGCAAGCAATATTATAGAAATAGGTAAACGACAAAGAATTAAATAACCGTAATCACATCGGCGATAATATTTTTTATAGAAAAAATATAACTTTTGCTAATAAATCTGAACCAGCTATCTAAACTGAATGGTGATAAATAGTGTATTCATTTGAGTCTTCAGTGCTTTAACATATTTTGAATACAATTTATGGCGATGATGGGATAAAGGTCGTTAAAGAAATCGTCATCGTGACAGTAGACTTGACGCGTATTTGGATGAATGTGTAACTGTTACGCAAGCGTCACGCGTCGACGTCTTTAAGAGCACGTAAACTACACAGCGCTTTTGGAACCACGCAAGTTATTTGGTATTGCGTTCTTTAAATTGCGCGGAGATTGCTTTGTTATTTAAATCTTGAGATCTCTTAAAAGTATGCTTTATTCAGGAAACCCATCCCCATACTGTAGGGAGAGACACATCCGATTGTTCTTGGAGTCTCTTGAATTAAAAAGTGCATCCCGAGATCAGAAAGGACGTGATGTAACATCCGGTCAAAATGAACGTGCCGCGCTATTTGCGCCTTGTTTACTATCGCGTTTGTGTCGTTGCGCGTCTACATAACGACGTCATCATCACGTGGGCTGCCATCGAGAGACGAAGTTTTGACCGAGTTTTGACCGAAAGTGACATCACGTCAATTCAGATCTCGGGATACAATTCGGGAGGAAAGCAACAGCTGGCCGCAGCTTCATTGCAGCCGGCTGCAGGCTGGCCAGAGCTTTTACTGCCTCTAGCTGGCCTCGTAAACTGGCTGCAGCATATGTAGCACCACAGTAAAGGAGTGCGGTAGCAAACACACTGGATACTGTAGCTGCAGCCTACCGCAGAAACTAAACCAATGGACAAACATTGTATTTGCAATGTCACATTTTCTCTTGTATTGTCTAAACCAATGATGTTTGAAGGATTTGCAAATCGATCATCTACAACTGAATGTTCGTACTTGTGTAGGTACTTTGCAAGTTTTGGATTCTTAATTGTATGTACAAGCAAACACTCTGAGGAAATAGAAGTCAACAGTTTTGATTTAAACAATCTTAATTAACTTCTATCAATTTCATAATGTAAACAAAAGGTGAATACGTCATTGACTTTTTACAAAGAAGTCATACATGCATTAAATCTAGTTTACTTTTATTGTAACTCAAATGTATTATTATTAACACGTTTCTATTTTAGCAAACTCATCCATTGGTAAGACTGGTAATTCAAAGGAAATATTAATTTGTAATTACATACATAAATCAGTTTAATGTCAAAGTGCATGGATCTTCAATAGAGTTGGATTGTTACCAGGTTATTGTCAGTTGTTGAATGCTCCAAAGTCTTTTTAACCATTTTTTTGTGGTAGTAATACATTTCTTTTCATAGGAACATTCAAATATCTGCAATTCATCACGAAACAAAACATAATGAATAAAATGTGGAAAGTTGAGGTGCACGATTATGCCTCCATATTTGCATTATTGTTCATTATACCAATAGATTTCTTGAAATTTAATGAAAGAGACAGAATGTCAGTATGGTGCTTATTGATGACCACGAACGGGATTAAATTCAACTCAGTTAACAAAAGATGACGTCACTTCAGTTCGTTATTCAAAGACAGGTAGCCTTTGAATAGGATTACGTAAGTGGTTGGACCCCGCTGTATACAATAAATACCGATATTCTTAATTATAGGATACCCATTCACTATAAGCAAACGGAATATCAGAGGTAGGCCGCATTTATAAGCTGGTATAGGAAGTGTGTTAACAACCATCCACACTGGGGCCTCCTACAAAATCTGAAGCCAACCTTGAAAAGCCAAGCTGCAGCCAGCTGTAGAAAGTTGCGACCGGTTTGGCTTTCTTGCCCCAGAAATCAGGTACATAACCAATTTTCAGTTATCTGCGCATGATTATAAACAGCGCGTATACCACAAATGTTTTGCAAATCCCTTCACTACATTTTCTTGCAAAGAGTGATTTTTTTTATCTGCCAATATTTTTGCATTACCTTTTACGTATTGAACCCATCAGTATTATGTTAACCTGACTAATGTGTGTTGGTTTTTCTCTCTGGTTTAATCAAAACACCAGAAGCTGAGGACAACGGACGGTAGCCATCGAAAGATCCCCTACACAATTGAAACTAGTATAAATGATTAAGTACTAGGTATCACACACTAATGTTAAATCCCTATGTACACCCTGTGATCCTTCCACAGTTTCGGCCGCCATTTAGAATTACGAGTAAACAAACATTATTCAGCACTTTTTACTCATAAAACAAAATGTTTGTTTACTCGCAATTACAAATGGGGGGCAATGTTTAGTTTTGTTTGATTTCAAATGCATGCCTTTTGACCTGTGTCAATGAATATGTTTGGGAAGTCTGTGGGTGTGTGTGTGGGGGATGTTAGGAGGTTGGTGTGTGTGTGCTTTGTTTGTGTGATGTGTGGGGGTGTGCTTGTAAGTTGAGTTGATTGTTTCCCATGCAATTGTTGTGTATTTTGTACTATAGTTGTTAATTGATGACAGTTTTTGATGTTTTTTGTATTGTAAATTGTACTCAATTCAGCCTTTTAGGCTGCGATGTGCTTTTGCTAATAAACCTTGAATAATAATAAATAATATATTTGTAGATGACATTCGTATGAAACTTTTGCTCACTCTT